>LPNX010581090.1:181912-234592 GCA_001517045.1 Pseudotsuga menziesii | reverse complement strand
GGACCCAGAAAAACTGCTAAAAATAGTAAATTACCAAAAATGCCAAAAAACTATTTTGAGCCAGATGGAAAGCTGGGCGGCCACCGATACCCATCTGGATCATCTCCATTAGCAACACACTCCAAGTTCATCAAAACATATGAGTTGGTGCACCGTAACTTCTTTTGGAAAGGGGTGCAACCCGAAATTCAACATATCGTTGCCGAATGTGTTCCTTGTCAGCACCACAAGGGTGAAATTACACTCCATCCATATATCATCTCTTCAATCGCACAAATTTTCATGGCCCATATATTCCTTCTTCATGGAATCCCTTATTCCATTGTCTTAGACCGCAACACAACTTTCACAAGTCATTTTTGCCTCCCTGACACCAAACTGCATATGAGTTCAGTTTATCACCCACCAATAGAGGGTATGACTACAGTCTTCAACAAATATTGGGAAACTTATCTTCGTTGTTTCATCTCTTAAGAACAACATCAGTGGGAACAATGGCTCCCTCTCGCTGGATAGTGGTACAATAATTCGTACCATACTGCATTTAAAATGACTCCATATGAAGCAGTCTATGGTCCCGCACCTCCAGTACTCCTCCCATCCACCCCCAATAGTTCACCAGTTCAGGAAATTGACATGGTTCTTCGAAATCGACATCATATTCTTCACCTCCTATAGGACAATCTTCACTTGACAAGAGCTCGTATGAAACAACAGGCTGATCAACACCGTTCTGAGCGCACTTTTCAAGTTGGTAATATGGTTTTTCTTCATCTGCAGCATTACAAGCAATCCTCCGTGAAAGCCAAAGGGCATCAAACACTCGCTCCAAAGATCTCTAGCCCATATCTAGTTCTTCAAAAGATTGGGCATGTTGCTTATAAACTGGCACTTCCTCCTTGCATTCAGCAAGTGATCGGCACCAACATCAGTGCACAAATTGTTTTACCAGAATGGGTTACTGAAGGATCCATCATTTCGAAGTCAGAGGCCATCCTCAATAAGTGCACTTGTCAGCTTCTCTCTTGGTCCATCACAAAGGTCTTCAACTCAGTGGCCCAGCATGCAACTAGAGGATGCTACATGGGAACCCCTCCTTCAGATTCAGTAGCTGTTTCCACATCTAAAGCTTTGAGGACAAAGCTTTTTCTAAGAGGGAGGGGATGTTAAGAACCCGTGTCAACCCCCCTCTTTATTTTGTTTGACGCATATGCTTTGTAAGCTGTCCAATTAGTATGATGTATTATCCCACATTCATGGGGAGTAAGTAATAGTTGTTAGGTCATCCAGTTAATAGGTTTCAGTATCCCACATTCATGTGGAGTAATAGTTGTTTAGATTATACTTAGTATATAAGTATGTGTTGAGGCTATTGAAAGCACTGAAGAGTTATTTTGTATTGAGCTTGCTCAAAGGAGGTTGCCCCCTCGAAGTGGCCCGCGATCAATAACATATCTTTTGTGCTCCAATATTTTTTCATTCTCATTGTTTATTATAGGAGGTTCTCCACATTAATCCTTTAATTTACAAAAATTATTGAGAGTCAATATTACTCTAGTTTTTAAGTATGCTGCACTAAAAATCTAAGTATTTTTCTTAACTAAAAATTGGAAGTAAAACTGTTTAGAATCTTTCATTTCCTACAAAGTTAACATCATACTAATAACTGTAAATCATATTATCTTTCATTATTCTATTTCTCAAAAGCAGAGTCAAGAATACTATAAGCAGAAACAAGAATTTCATAAACTGTAGGGTTTACAATACTTCTTTTAACCCTTAAAAACTGAGTTCTAGAATTTAACCATATCTTCTAAACAGTGCTTAAAAATAATTATAATTTACAAGGTAGTAATAAATAAAATATATATGTAAATAATGAACAAACTAAACCAAGAATCATTAACCATTTGCAATATAAATCTCAAATCAAGGTAGGCTTATAGCCTGTAGAAACGATGGGGCGAAACCCTAGCCTGCTAAATAAACCAAATATATATAGATCTTTTATATTAATGGTAAGTTAAATACACCACTGATAGTTTAAACAAAACCTAGTTCACAGTCTTCAATGTCTTGAATCTCATAAGTAACAGGAAAACTAAAGCAACGAGACATAGGTCTTTTAAAATCCCTGAGCATGAAGGAGGTTCCTAGAAACTTAAACAACATTATTACATCATTAAGTCGTAAGGCTGAAACTGTTTCACCAAAACCACTTATACATCACAGCTTCAAAAGCTTGTGATACCTAGCGAAGTATCGCAAGGGTTTTACATTAAAACATGGATAATAAACAAACAAACTAAACATCTTAACCAACGACGAATATGTAGCCAGACTTCCAACCACATGAAACTTCAACCAAAAACCCATTTCGCAAGCAGGGAGAACCCACGACGAGACTGGGGCTTACCGGTTGGAATCCCATGAAGATAACTGAAGGCCAAGCTTTCATTTCCATTCAAGTCTGGAGCTGTCAGCGTAGCCTCTAAGTTATAAACCAAACAATCTTTAAAACTCTGATTAATAATTACTAAACCCTAACTTAATAAATCATTGGAAAAAGGAATGCGAGCAGAGTAATAGTGTTTATCTATGAGTAGGAAGTATTTGGAACCGAGAAGAAAATAGCCACCAGCTCGAGTGAATTAATCATGAAGAAAGAAAAACCTCAAGTCAACCCTGTGACATAGGTAGCAAGGACACAACCTCAATCTCCTCGATGCTAAAGGAAAGAACAAACATGCACAAGGGTAAAACCAGTTGCAGGTTTCGAGCCACGTGAAGGAGTTTAAAACCACACACACTGTGTTTTCTCAACTCACTACAAAAAATGGAAACACCAACTACGAAACCATAAACCACATTGCACAATATTGCAAGCTTAGTGCCAAAGGTTAAGGAAGAGCAGGCCTCTCATGGTCGTAAGGAGTTTCACAGCGCAGCCTGCAGTAACACAAACCCTCGAAGAAAAATGCAAGAGAGTAGGGTTTCATTGCGTTATAAGTCAACCAATGCATGGAGGAGGTTTCTCCACTTGCCCTTCTAGAAATTTAACCAAGTGTGGGTCAATTTCTATAGTCAACACTGCACACTCAAATATAAAACTTATCATTGCCAATAATGCAACTCATGTTATTCGACTATATTATAAAGTTTCATATCATTTGCCATAATGAAATTTATGCTTTCAACCATAGTCTAACGCTTCATATGATTTCTCATCATATCAACTTTTCCGTCGAGGATATTATACTATGCTTTGGAAATAGTATGTTAAGAGACAAAAAATTATAATATATCATGCCAATAGTTTCGACTACACCATAGTAGTTACTAGGTAGTAAAACTACCTTAGGATACAAGTAGTATTGTTTGTTGTAACATTATAAATTAATATAAAATTGTAATATTACAATAACTCTTGTATCATGGTTATAACCTGAAGATTAAGATTACATCTTGTAAACTAGCTATGTAAGATGATAATGATCATTGCAACAAGTCAAATAAGTTGGTATTGTTACATGTCTAGTAAAGGATAATTAGAGTATTAATATAAAACATTATTATTTATTTCATAAACTAAAGAGCTCTAAACTTCTCCACTGAAAGACTTGATACTGATAAAGGAAGGAGTCTTCAAGAAGACAGAAGATTAACCTTTGGAAAGAGTTTCTCTTAAGTAACTAATCCTTCATTGTAAACTTACCTTTGAAAAACATAGGATTATGTTCATACATAAAGAGCTTTACACTTGAGTATTAAACATGACAATAGCAGTAAGATCATGATACAGTAGAAATAATTTTATGACAAGATCATGAGCTCTATGCTCACAGCTGTAAGAATCTATAATTGACTAGGTACTATAATCTTTACGACAGAAAGAAACCTAGGAAGAACTCATTCTTGTAAATAGCATTAAATTATGTTAAGGATAAAAGTCATTATGGCTGAAATATAAATACTGTCTTAGATCCAAAACAACGAAGGAATTTACTTTACCTCATCGGAGTCTTGCATCTTAATAATCAATTTATATACTAGCATCTTATCATGCTAAAGAAGTACTTCTCGACTAAATTCAAAATAAACTCCTACTTGATCAAACGCTTACCTGTTGAACCTGTAAGAACCAACAATCCATTTGAGTTAGCAAAATGCTAAGTAAGCCTGAATTTCAAACATGGTTTCTCACCTACTTGAAAAAAGTAAATCAACAGTACAACTAACAACAACTAGATGCAAGTCAATTTTATATAACTTATAAAAATTAAAGTTGTATTAGTTTTTCTGTATTTGAAACTAATCCTTAAAAATTGTTAAACTGTTTCATTATCCGCTAACCGCTAGCAGATACTAAACTGCGATTTAAGACATTTTATGTCACTTTAAAAATTTTAAATTTTTATGAAAATTTGGGTTATTACATGTGGTATCAGAGATGGAATGGGAGATAATTAGTCTTGATTTTGTTACTGGACTGCCTAAAAATCAGAACTTAAATGACTCCATAATGGTAGTGGTTGACAAATTGAGTAAATCAGCCCATTTTATACCTGTAAAAACTGCTTATAAAGCTGCAAATATAGCTAATATTTTCTTAAAGCAAATTTTTCGACTGCATGGGATACCGAAGCTCATAATTTCAGATCGATACCCTAAATTTATAGGTAACTTTTGGAGATCTCTGTTTAAAGGATTAAATACCACGTTAAATTTCAGTACCTCCTTCCATCCTCAAATTGATGGATAGACTGAAAGAGTAAATCAAGTACTAAAATATCTACTAAGAATGTATGTAAAGGAACAACCAGGTAAATGGGAAGATTATTTACACCTGGTAGAATTTGCTTATAATAATAATTATCAAGCTTCAGCTATATATAGTCCTTTCGAAATTCTGTATGGAAGGAAATGTAACACTCCCATTTCTTGGAGTAATCCGGTGGACAGGTTAGTATTAGGACCTGAATTATTGAAAGAAATGGAAGTAATTGTAAAGTAGGTACAAGGTAATCTGAAAATTGCGCAAGATCGACATAAAAGTCAAGCAGACCTTAAAAGAACTCCAAAAGAGTTCTAGGTAGGTGAACATGTTTTCATTAAGGTGAGACCCAAAAAGAGTTCTTTGAGGTTGGGTAGCTGTGCCAAACTAGCACCTCGTTATTATGGTCCTTTTGAAATACTGGCCAGGATCAGACAGGTAGCCTATCAGTTAGCTTTACCACCGAATTTAAGAGTTCACAATATTTTTCACATTTATGTATTAAAGAAATATGTGCATGATGCTACTCATGTTATTAACTAGAATGATGTACAGGTGGAACCCGAAGGATATTTTCTGGTGGAACTAGACTGTATCCTCGAGCGAAGGGAGATCACACTTCGGAACCGCACCATTGGTCAAGTGAAGGTGCAATGGAAGCACCTTAGTCTAGAGGAAGCCACCTAGGAATTGGAAAGTCATATGTGGGATGCATATCCAATTCTATTTCAGGGGAACTCTAAGTACGAGGAATAAATAACATCGAGGACGATGTTATAATTTAAGGGGGTGTGTATGTCACATGCCCCAATTTGCGAAAACAATTTTATAATATTGAGGAACATTGTGTTAAATTTTATGCTAAGTTGTAATTCATCACCCAGTGGGGTCAAGAATATTTAATGTAAATTCAGAATATTTTATTTATAAATAAATAAATGAGGAGACAACAGCTTAGGGAAGTTGTTAAAAGAGTGTTTACTGGTCAATTAGTGGAGGATACTGGGTGGAGAGAAAACTGATAAATGGCAGCATCCTCAAACCACTTCCAACTATTGCAGGTGGAAACTTCCCTATATTTGTGGTCATGATTCCCCAAGAAAGTGGAATCAGAGTAGGTGGCTCATTTAATGAAAACTGACCCAAAAGACTTAGGCATCTCTATAAAATTTCCCATTGAAGAGAGCTGAGGATGCTCATTCTAGAGAAGTGATCATTTAGGGTGAATGAATTTACTCAAGAGAAATTCAATGGAGGGGAGTCTGGAATGTGTTTGAGGGGATAACTGCTGAAGTTGATCTAGTTGCAGCTTTTAAGCTGAAGATCATACTGCTGAGAGCAGCTTTTTATTACTGAGGTAATTCAACCAGTCAGGTGACAGAGGTTTTATAGTTGCATTCTCCACCCAGTTCTCAGCCAAGAAGACCAGGAATAGACTCGGGGGTCCTGAGGAAGCATTGTTTGGGTGCTCTACAGGAGTTTGGTAGGGAGGAACAACCTCCTTAAGTTGTTGTCATCTTGTCCTCAACATGTTCTATTTTATTTTTACATTTTTTTTTAAAATAATTCTTAGTTTATCTATTGCAAGCATGTTTGTGTTTAGGGTTTATGAATGAAAAGTAAACTGTGTAATGTTAAGTTTAGTGAAATTATAGATTATAGTAGAAATGGAAATGATTATGTAAATAAGTGAAATAGATAGAAATTAAAATTCCCAAGCTGTGTTTTTCCACACCTGGATTCAAGTCGTACTCTAGCATAGTTGGATTGTCTTAGGTAAATGAAATGATTCTATTATTGGAATGTAACAGTATATATGATTCTTTTATTGATTGTAAATAGTAAATAGATTTTACTTCAATGTCTATGAATTCCATTGAATAGTAGCGTTATGTATTGTCTGCACTTATCTTTACTTCAACCAACTACATGGAAACACAAGTATAAAGAGAATAGTAAGTAGTACTATTATTATAGTATTAGTATCCAGATAGAATATAAAGATATTATAGTTAACAGTAGTAAAGTAAACAACTAATATTTGAGAAAACATGTAAAAAGAAATTAATAAAATAGTTTATAAATATTAACTTAACCGACCAGAGTATGTCTTATCTAGGATCTAAGGATTCTTTATAATCCTTTAATTTACAAAAATTACTGAGAGTCAATATTACTCTAGTTTTTAAGTAGGCTGTACTAAAAATCTAAGTATTTTATTAACTAAAAATTGGAAGTAAAACTGTTTAGAATATTTTCATTTCCTATAGAGTTAACATCATACTAATAACTGTAAATCATATTATCTTTCATTATTCTATTTCTCAAAAATAGAGTCAAGAATACTATAAGCAGAAACAATAATTTCATAAACTGTAGAGTTTACTGTACTTCTTTTAACCCTTAAAAACCGAGTTCTAGAATTTAACCATATCTTATAAATAGTGCTTAAAAATAATTATAATTTACAGGGTAGTAATAAATAAAATATACATGTAAATAATGAACAAAGTAAACCAAGAATCATTAACCATTTGCAATATAAATCTCAAATCAGGGTAGGCTTATAGCCTGTAGAAACGATGGGTCGAAACCCTAGCGTGCTAAATAAACCAAATATATATAGATATTTTATATTAATAGTAAGTTAAATACACCACTGACAAGTTAAACAAAACCTAGTTCACAGTCTTCAATTTCTTGAAGCTCATAAGTACTAGGAAAACTAAAGCAACGAGACAGAGGTCTTTTAAAATCCCTGAGCATGAAGGAGGTTCTTATAAACTTAAACAATGATATTACATCATTAAGCCGTAAGGCTGAAACTATTTCACCAAAACCACTTATACATCACAACTTCAAAAGCTTGTGCTACCCAGCAAAGTATCGCAAGATTTTTAAATTAAAACATGGATAATAAACAAACAAACTAAAAATCTTAACCAACGATGAATCCGAATCCATACTTCCAACCATAGGAACCTTCAACCAACAACCCATTTCACAAGTAGGGAAAACCCACGACGAGACTAGGGCTTACCGGTTGGAAGCCCATGAAGATAACTGAAGTACAAGCTTGCATTTCCATTCAAGTCTGGAGCTGTCAGTGTAGCCTAAAAGTTTATAAACCAAACAATATTTAAAACTCTGATTAATAATTACTAAAACCTAACTTAATAAATCATTGGCAAAAGGAATGAGAGCAGAGTAACAATGTTTACCTGTGAGTAGGAAGTATTTGGAACCGAGAAGAAAACAGTCACTAGCTCGGGTGAACTAAACCGAGAAGCAAGCAAACGCTCAAGTCAACCCTGTGACAGAGGTAGCAAGGATACAACCTTAATCTCCTCAATGCCAAATAAAAGAATAGACAGACACAAGGGTAAAACCAGTTGCAGGTTTCGAGCCACGTGAAGGAGTTTAAAACCACACACACTGTGTTTTCTCAACTCACTACAGAAACTTGAAACACCAACTACGAAACTATAAACCACATTGCACAGTATTGCAGGATTAGTGCCAAAGGTTAAGGAAGAGCAGGCCTCTCATGGTCGCAAGGAGTTTCACAGCACAGCCTACAGGAACACAAACCTTCGAAGAAAAATGAAAGAGAGATGAAATAGACAAGAATACTTATCTTGTGAATTATTAGTCCCACAACTAGCTACGTCGCTGCAATGTTCCACCCAACCATAGGCCAATGTGCTCCTTAATCTCTCAGCAACATTGCCACCCCTGATCTAGGCATGATTCCCCAAGGAATAAGGAACAAGCAGGCTTACACATAGCCAAGGGTACACAAATCAGCCAAGCCAACACAGTTGGGTTTATTAGGCCATCAACAAATCAACCAAGACAACACAGTTGGGTTTATCAGGCCATTAAGGAGCTGGGAAAAGATGAATGCTAAGCTGGTAAGCTCATTGGAGAGCGAAGGACACCTACACCAGAACTAAACTATGTTCTAGGACACCCACACACACCCAACACAAGGAAATTAGTCCCTTCTCTGGTACACAGTCCCTTATACCCTGACTTCTCTTCTAGTGCTCTTCAGGGGTTGTGGAGAAGAAATCTAGCCCTCTAGCTCTGTCTGTGTGGCTCCCAAACACACTAGGTTTATCAAGCAACCCAAGCCTTCATGCCCACTCTAACACAGTCTGAAGACCAACCACTACATACACGTAGTAAGACAAGCAATTCACAGCTCTAACTGGGGAATTTGATTCCTGAGTTGTTCTTGGCCCTATCATGTCCAAAACGACTCAATAGAATCCACAACATCCCAAAAACGTAAATGAACCCACAACAAACAAAATCATGGGGAAAACAACAGCCTTGGTCTCAACAATGAAGCAACGGGAAATACACAGCCCCAAGTTGGAAGAGGAGATCTGACTCTTAGCCCGGACAGGGGAACATACACATAAAACCACCAAATTGGTATGGAAAACACACACCCACAACCCAGAACGTGAATGGCTTATTCACAGGAAAATCATGGATGACAGAAAACGGCTTCCCCAACTCTCTGCGTGAGGAAACGATGATGAATCCCAACCTGTGCGTGAGGAGAAGAGAAAACGACTGTCTCTGCATGAGGATGGTCAAGAATGGAAGAATGGCATCCTGTTTTCCCTGCCCATGTGAAGTGAAAGAGTCTGCCAATGGAGTGTGCATGTGGGAAAGGACTGGCAGTCCTGCCACACACCACTGCCCATCAATAACTGCCCCATCTAACAACAGAAGGTTTTAATGTGGTAGTTGACTGATGAGACAAGGAAATGTGAGTAAGTTAAAAGGGGTTTAACAGCTGACACATGGATTTTCCCCATAGGCTCAAAGTTTAATAATTCCCCCTCCTTATCCTTAGGAAAATCATGCTCTTTTCATTATGGTTGCATTGACATAGCTGGTTGGGGTTCATTTTAATTAAAATGCATATTTACATAATGCCAAAACTGTAAGGTGCCAGATAGCATGATATACCATTGGCAACGATTTCAATCATCGAAACATAACACAACCAAATCGACGGTGGGGATTTTTTCTTTAGCTCCACACCACGATAAATTAAAATATATACATCATATACATTTAAAGCAAATGGGGTCAAAACCGAGGTGTTACATTCCCGTCCCCCTTCAATAGCACTGTCCTTAGTGCTCTACAAAATTTGAACAAAACGCTACACTGGTACCGCCTCAGTGTTTCGCAGAATTGAACAAAAATGGATGTGCCAATCGCATGGCACTCTAGCTCCCACGTAGCCTCTTCAGGTCTGTAGTGCTCCCATTACACTTTACCTGCCCTATGGCTCAGTTCTTGAGCATTGTTACCTTCCTGTCGAGGGTGTGCATTGGATCGATTTGGAACTCTCCCTCGGGTTCCACCTGAATCACATCCTAGTTTATCACATGGTTAGGATCATGCACATATTTCTTAAGCAAAGAATCATGAAAAACATTATGAGCTCTAGTGCTAGCAGGCAATGCAAGTCTATATGCAACTGGCCCTATTCTTTCAAGCACTTCAAATGGCCCACAATATATTGGTGACAGCTTGGCACAAATTCCAAGCTTCAAGGAACTCTTCTTTTCCCTCACTCTGAGGTAAACATGATCCCCAACACTGAACTCCCTATTCAACCTATGCTTATCTGCATAGCTTTTCTATCTGTCCTGTGCTGTTTTCAAATTTTGCCTGATCTTTACAACATCTTGCTCCATTTCCTTGAGCAATTTTGGACCAAGCACAACCTTGTTCACTGGATTATCCCAAGTCACTGGTGTCCTACACCTTCTTCCATACAAAGCTTCATACGGACTCATCCCCAAGGATTCCTGTTGTCCATTGTTATAAGCAAACTCTACCAAGTGTAAGTAATCTTCCCACTTGGTTGGTTTGTCCATCACATACATGCGAAGCATATCTTCAAGCACTTGATTAACTCTCTCTGTCTGACCTTCAGTCTGAGGATGGTATGCAGTGCCAAAGTTTAGCTTTGTACCCAAATATACAAACAACCCCTTCCAAAAATTGCAAGTGAACTTGACATCTCGGTTAGAGATTATTGCCTTAGGAAATCCATGTAATTTGAAAATCTCCGTCATGAATATCTTTGCAATGTCATCAGTCTTATGCGTAGACTTAACCAGTATAAAATGCGCTGCCTTTGTCAACTTGTCTACCACAACCATGATGGAATCATGTTTTCTCCAAGTCATTGGCAATCCCGTAATAAAATCCATGTAAATAACTTCCAATTTCCATTCTGGAACTGGCAAAGGCTGCAACAAATTTTCTAGGTGTTGATGCTCAACCTTTACCTGCTGACATTTCATGCACCTTCAAATGTATTCAGCCATGTCCTTTTTCATTCCTGGCCAAAAGTACTATTTCCTAGCGGTAGCAATTGTCTTCTGGTATTCTGGGTGACTGAAATACGGAGCTTGATGGATTTCATCCATAACAACTCTCCTCAACTTTGCTACATTTGGAATATAAATTCTTCCTTTATAAGTAAGAAGTCCATCTTGTTCCAATTTATATCCCTGATGTCTCTTCTCAAGACTTTGCTGCTGCAATTTTTCTTTTACTAGCTCATACAATTCATCTCCAGCAGTACCATTAACAATCTGCTGCCTCAAATCTGATTGGAAAATAATAAGAGATGCCACATGCATTTCCTGCACCTTCCTGCTGAGTGCATCTGCTACCTTATTCTCTTTTGCCTTTATGTGCTTGATTTCGAAATCAAACTCACATAAAAACTCTAGCAATCTTGCTTTCCTAGCATTCAGAGTAGGCTGATCAAATAGATACTTCAGACCACAATGGTTTGTCCTTAGTTCAAATATTCTACCCATCAAGTAATTCCTCCACATCTTGAGGGCATGTACTATGGCTGCAAGCTCTAGATCATGAGTGGCATAGTTCTTCTCATGCTCCTTCAGCTTTCTTGACTCGTAACATACCACGTGGTTGTCTTGCATAAGGACTCCTCCAAGCCCTTGTTCGCATGCATCGGTACACACCAAAAAATCTCTCTCTGGATTCACAACTTTCAATACTGATGCACTGGTGAGAAGATTTTTCAACTGCTGGAAGCTTTCTTCACACCTCGATGTCCATTCAAACTTTATCCCCTTCTTTTGCAAAGAAGTAATGGCATGTGCCACTTTGGAGAATTCTTCAATGAATCTCTTGTAGTATCCTACAAGTCCCATGAAAGATCTTACATCTATCACATTTCTTGGAGTAGGCGAATTCATAATTGCTTCAATATTTTCAGGGTCCATAGATATACCCTCTTCTGAGATAATGTGACCCAAATATTGAATTCTATCTCTATAGAAGTCACACTTGCTCAGCTTTGCATATAGCTGATGTTCCTTGAGAAATTTCAATGTCAATCTCAAATGCTCTTCATGCTCTTCCTCATTCTTAGAATAAATAAGAATGTCATCAAGGAAAACAAGAACAAACTTGTCCAAATACCTGTTGAAGACACTATTCATAAGGCACATAAATGTAGCTGGTGCATTTGTGAGACCAAATGGTACCACTACAAACTCATAATGTCCATACCTTGTTCTGAAGGCTGTCTTATGAATGTCTTCATCCTTCATTCTGACTTGATGGTAACTAGACCTCAAGTCAATCTTGGAAAATACCTTTGCTCCTATCATTTGATCAAAGAGGTCATCAATCCTAGGAAACGGGTATTTATTCTTCACAGTAACCTTGTTCAATTGTCTGTAATCAATACACAACCTAAGTGTACCATCTTTCTTCTTTACAAACAGAACTGGTGCTCCCCAAGGAGACACACTCGGCCTGATGTAATTCTTTTCCAACAACTCTTGCAGTTGCATTTTCAGTTCTAGCATATCTGGTGCACTCATCCTGTAGGGTGTCTTGGACATGGGTGCTGGTCCTGGAACGAGTTCAATTGTGAAATCAATGTCCCTGTTTGGAGGAAGCCTTGGAATCTCATCAGGAAACACATCCTTGAATTCCTGTAACACCTGATAGTTATCCAACCTAGGAGTTTCATCCCCTGTTGCCTCCAAAATATGAGCTACGTACAACTGGTATCCTTTCCTATAGAACTTCTTCAACTGTATTGCTGAAACCTGCCTTACTGAAATCACCTTTGGAATACCTTTTACCACTACTGCGTTCCCTTCTTCATCCATGCATTCGAAAGTCTTATTGTAATAGTCAAGCTTTACCTTGTGAGTTTCTAACCAATCCATTCCAATGAGAACATCATAGGAACCAAGCAGTAGAACATTCAGATCTACACAAGTGACCAATCCATTTATGACCAATGGACATTTCTCTACCACTTCACTAACCTTTCTCTTAGTTCCAGTGGCTAGCTGAACTAACCAAGGTTTTCTATGCTTTACTTTCTTAAAAGCACAATTCTCCAATACTCTAGGGGTAATGTAATTGTGAGTAGAACCGGGGTCAATAAAAATAGAAATAGATTGCTCAACAATATTTCTTGCAACTTCAACCATAGTTGACTGGTAATCTGCTAAGTGGTCCTCCAGTGCTACATAAATCCTAGGGACTGCCCTTGCTACTTGACCCACTGTTTCTGCTTCTTGAATTTTGTAAGCCGGCCTTGCATTCTCATTCTCAAGTGGACAACTTTTGCGCATGTGGGGTCCTCCACATTTCCAACATTGGAGTGGTCCTCTATTCTGCTATGGATCTTTAGGCCTTTCTCCTATCACTCCAACCAGCTTACTCACAGCTTGGGATGGTTGCTTTTGCTGATTCCTGAAGTTAGAATGTTTGAAACCTTTCTTTCTTTGGTCAAACTTCTCATTCTTCTTATCCTTCCATGCCTTATGGTAATCAATCTTACCTTTGATTTGCTCATAGCAATACTTAGCCTTCCTTATTGCTTCTTCAAGAGTTGTAGGTTCATAAAACTCAATTCTGTCTTTGTAAGACTAAGGCAATCCACTCAGAAAATGCTGGGCCTTCACTTTTTCATCTTTGATGTACCTAACATACCTCAACAATTCCAAAAACTTATTTTCACACTCTTCCATGGTCTGCTGTCCCAATCTCAGCTCATGGAACTCCTTAATTTTTTCGTCATAGTACCTGTCAAAGAGGTATTTCCGCTTGAAATACTTCTTGAACTGTTTCCACTTAAGTCTCCTTTCACTGATCCTCTTTACTTGCTTGAAGTGTTCCCACCAAATGGATGCCCTTCCATTCAGATTGAATATGGCAACCCTTGCCTTCATGTTTCCTGAATAATCCTGAACTTGGAAGTACTTCTTTATCCCAAGAAGCCAAGCTTCAGCCTCTTGTCTAGTCTTTACCTCACCATTAAATGTAAAAGTTTTAGCCTTCTTAAATTCATCCTGAGAGCGATCCCTATGGTGCCTCTTTTTATATCCCTTGCACGAAGAAGAGCTTGAATACCCGCTGGATTCTTCGGAGTTAGATGATCCACTAGAAGTCCTTCTTCTTCTCTTAGTACTGCTCTTATTACCTTCTGGTTTTACTGTAACCCATCCAGAGTCTATCTTTCTTTGCAAGTCTGTCAAACTATGCAACATAGCAGCATTCAACTGATGCTGCTCTTCCTGAGCTTCTATCAAGTTTCTCATGTGTTAGATTTTTATCATTCTAAGCTAGCATTATGATTTTAGGATCTTTAACTAAGAGAATAACATGCACAGCAATAAAACACAAGAGACAAGAGACACAAAGAATTTTCCTCGGGGAAACCATAAAGGAGAAAACCTCACAACTTCCTCAAAGATAGAATGAGCACCAATGGCGGCAGTAAAACTCGAAAACATAAAGATGATCTCCACAGCTTCTGTCTCTCTCTCTCTTTCACTGAGAGAGCTTCTCCTCTCTCACTCATGCGCCCCAATGAGTGAGTGTGTGTGTGATAAATAGAGAGGCTCACTCTTTATTTATATTCTTTTATTCACTTTAATCCCACTCCAACATGTCGGCCTCACTTAACAATTACTTACTAGATCCGACATCTCTAGGAGTGTCTAATAACCCTAGTGCCCCACAACTTGTGGGGACTTTTCCCTCTACTAAAAAAGGAGGGTTAAAATTGACTTAGATGGTGGGGACTATGGCCTCGACTTACAATGACTCACCTAGGGTCGAATTCACTAGGATAGTCTAATAACCCTAGGGCCCCATAACTGTGGGGACTTTAACCCTTGACCAATAGGAGGGTTACCCACAATGACTTGACATGAATTTTACATTATAGAAACTTCCCGATCGGAACATCAGGGCATGACATGAATCAAGTACATTACAGACACATCCCGGAATAAACATCGGGGTACAATACATAAGAAATACAAGTGAATACATTCCAAAGTTACAATTACATCAGCACTCCCTCTTAACTAGGAAGGTATTCTCTCGACACAATTTATCAGCACAAGTCTTCTTCTCTGTACCATTTGGATCATCATCGAGTTCTTGTCATCTTCAAGTTATCTTCATCTTCAAGTCATATTCATCTAGATCTGGATTATCATCACTGGATCTAGATCATCACTCGATCCAGATCATCACTGCTGGATCATCATCAAGTCTAGATCATCACTTGATCTGGATCGTCACTGCTGGATCATCATCAAGTCTGGATCATCACTTGATATGGATTGTCACTGCTGGATCGTCATCAATTTTGGATCATCACTTGATCTAGATCGTCACTGCTGGATCATCACTTGATCTGGATCGTCACTACTGGATCATCACTTGATCAGGATCGTCACTATTGGATCATCACTTGATCTAGATCATCATCGAAGCTGGATCATCACTGAATCATCATCATCATTACTGCTTCTGCTATCTCAATCAAATGGTGCTATCTTCTTCATTCTTCTCATCACAGGAAGTTCTACAGAGTCAATCCTGTAGGCCTACCCTTCATGTAGGTCTTCATCAGAGCTTATATCTGACACTTAATTTAGAATGGCCCACCTAGCTCTTACATCTGAACTCATCTTGTCAGAAAGGCATGCCCAGCACTCACATTTGACCTCATCTTGTTAGAAAGGCCCAGCACTCACATCTGACCATGTGTAAACACATTGCGCCAGAATGGCTCAACACTTATATCTGACCATGTGCAAGCACACAGCATTGGAAAGGATCTACACTTACATCTGACCATGTCCGAAGAGACCGCATTGAAAAGGCTCAGCACTTATAGTCAACCATGCTCAAAAGCACCGCATCGAAAAGGCTTAGCATTTACAATCGACCATTCTTGAAAGCACCGCATCGAAAGGGCTCTGTACTTACATCTGACCATGCTCGAAAGCACCACATCGGAAGGGCTTGCACTCACATCTGATCATGTAGAAACCAATCCTACAGTTCTATCAGAATGGACCCCAATCCCAGACTGAGCTACCTGGTAACTAACCAGGTGCCTCCATTCTCCCAGAGAATGGCAGTTGCCCTTACATCTGACCTACTCGTCAGAATGGCCAACACTCACATCTGACATGGGAGGAACCTAATCCTTTAACCATGACAGAATGGTTCAGCCCTTACATCTATTCAAATGGGAACACATCCCTCTATCAAATCAGAATGGATCTCAGTCCTAGACTATTTTCCTGGTAACTGACTAGGAACCTCCATTCCAAGAATGGCAATAGCCCTTATATTTGATCATGTAGGAACCCATCCTATAGTCATATTAGAATGGCTCAACACTCATATTTGACATGGAAGGAACCTAAATCCTCTCACCATGACAGAATGGATCAACCCTTACATCTGACCATGCAAGGAACTTAATCCTCTCCCATGTCAGAATGGCTCTCGGTCTCATCATTTCCCCTTGAAGGGAACCTCGATCTCGAGAACACCAAGCTTCTCCTTGAAGTACTCAAACTTCACCTTGGCCATTTCTATCATAGAATAACATCAGGGCTGATTATGTCCAAGGATGACCTGCGAGCTTCACTAGGACTGATTACATCCAAGGGCAACCTGTCTCATCAGCTATGCTAGAAATCCTTATTTCAAGATATCTTGATCTGGATCACTGCTCCTCTCTGCATCATACAACAAATGCAAGTCAGGTCAACCAAATCAAATAGTAGTTTTCAAAAGAAACATACTACCTCCCAAATAGCAAGTGGCAACATCTTTTGCCTCAGCTGTACTCAGCTCCATGCAAGACTCCATCCTACCAAACCAAGGGATCACACTTGATCCCATACTCAACTGTACCCTTTAGGTACCTCACTGCATGCTTTGCAACCATCAGATGGACATGTATCAATGTGCTCACAACAAAGCAAATATTTGGTCTCGTATTCATCAGGTACATCAAGGAACAAATCATCTGACGATACATCGTGGCATCAACTGTCTCTGATGAAGCAACACTCAATAGCTTCAGCTTTGATGCCATAGGTGTGGTCATGGCATTATAGTCCATCATCCTGAACTTGTTCAGTATCTCTATTGCATACTTCCCTTGTCCACACCTCCATGCCTAGAACGTAGTGCATCGACACATAACAAGAGAATCACTGGTCTTCTACCTTCAACCTTGAAGCAAAGGTTGGAATCCACTTTACTCTTAGTAAAGCCTAGATTCATCAGTAATCTATCCATCTTGTCGTACCATGTCAAACCTCATGATATTCTGCAGTCACTCCCTCTGAAGCAGAGCATCATTCTCCCTTTGTCTTTCGTACTCTATGCACTGAAACATTCTGTACCGGAGTGACAAGTAGTATCCATCTAGGATCATTGGATACCAAGATCCTCTATCTTGGACATTTTCAAAAGTTCTTCTCACACCCATCTATGAGCTTTTCATCCTCTATCAACCTTGTAGCATAGGTTCAGATATTCATCAAGTTCATTATGTATGTGTTATCCCATGATGTTTCCATCTACTGCATGATGGAACTATGAACTTCTCTTCAGGTCTCGATACTACATCCTAGACATCATTCTTCTTGAATTGGTCTTCCCTTTCTTCTTGGTTACTTCTTCATAGTTGGAAGGTTATTTATTAATGATGTCGCTGCATTCGTCATATTTATTCTTCATCTTGAATTGTCGTCACTTGTTCTTTGGAACAAGTCTTATCCTTCTTTGCTTGTAGGAGATTATGTACACGATATGTCCTACAAGTCAAATGCATTTGTATGGTTATAAACATTTCATAAGGAATATTCATACTGCCAAGTTCTTATGCATAAATATATGATCATGCAACTACTTTAGTCAATACAACATCCATCCATATCTCACTGAAACTTTCTAGATGCCTTCCATCTCTACCAGGACAAAATTGAGATTGTGCACTAATCCAATATGTCAGCAAAGAGGTTTCATTTTAGATAAGTAGCAACGAAGAGTTGTATAGCACCATGAGAAACTTACCCATCACATGCATATTAGTAGTATACTGTCATTAATGCAAACATCCTATCATGCATAATACATCAGCTGAATATAAACAAATGCATAACAAAACAATATCATGAAATGACAATTGAATAGTTATCTTTATTTGTTTCATGGGTAGACTCCTTCTTGAGCCTTCAGCTTCATCGTCTTCTTCATTCATCATTTCTTATCCAAATTCTAAGTTGGATAAGAGTTTCTTCAAGAGTTGAGTCCTTCATATTCCTCATCGCTTGAGGGATATTATTTGGATGGTGAGAGCTTGATCTTTAGTTGCTCCCATCTTCTCTTCTCTTCTTATGAGTCGAGCTTCTTCTTCTTCCTAGAGTCTGCTGAAAGTAATCTCTTCCTTTTGGCACACATTCATCGCATGAATGAATTCATGGTCCTAGGAGGCCATTCAAGATGGCTATCATTACTTCTGCATCCTCCATTTCTTCTTCTACTGCTTCAAGTTGTTCTGCATCCTGGATCTTCACATTCTTCAACTATTTTCTCAAAGCCATCTTCTGATTTATGTTCTTCCCTTCAAATAGCTTGGTCAAGGAATCAAACATATTTGATGTATTTAGGAAAGAAAATTTTGGTAAAAGTTGATCCGTGATTGAATCAACAATAATCTTCTTGGCCTTGACCAAGTTATTCTTGTGTAAGGCTTTGAGCCTCATCTGCCTTTGGAACTGGAACCTCTCTACTCATGTAGGTGTCCAATTCATTTTCTTCAAACGGATCATATAATTCCATGCTTAGAAGTTGTCAACTTCACCAATATTATCATCAAGCTGATGTGATATATCACTTTGAAATGAGAACCTCAAATGCAAATAGCAAAGGATTAGATCTTACCGATTTGAGGTGTCAGTCCTGGTTCCGGAGCTAGCTGATTTAGGGTTTGTCAGAAAAACCCTTATTTTTAAAACTTGGAATATTTTAGATCTGTTTGGATAGAAATATAGATCTCTTCAATTTGAGTTGTCCAATGTACTCCTTTTCTAAAAACAGTGGAGGGAAGCTCCCAGAACAGGAAGCCCTAGTTTTCCAATTTCTTCTGTAGAAATGTCTGTTACTGTTTCTATGATATCTCCAAAATTCCTGCTCCTCTATCTCTGAAAATTCACACTACTATAGCCTCACATTTCCTTGTTCCAACACCATAGGTTTCATCAGAATTGGTTTCACCAATTGGAAATTATGATCATTTTTCCAAGGTGACGTGTTACAGGACTGTTCAGTACATCTAAGTTGTACATACTACCACATGTCACAGGTTCATCTTGCAGGTCTGAAATTTGTCCCATATAAAGGATAGTCCATGCCCTTTTTGGAACATCTTCAGGAATTTAATTTGGACCTCTGTAGCCTAATATATATCAATTCTTCCTAGGTGTGCCTTTTAGGGATGAATCCTGGAAGAGGTTGGAACCCTAACTTGGAGGGATCATATCTCCATGTATATAGTGAATCTAAGGCTGAATGTTGGATACAGAATAAATAATGATTTTTTATTAGGCCTCTACAATTTTCATCTCCTGATATTTCTCCACTCTCGGTATATAGCAAATGTACCAAAACTTAGTAGTTTTAGTATTTAGGGTTTTTCTAGCTCGGGGTCAAACTAGGGTTTGACTTTCCTGGAGTTTCACCCAACCAAAAATATTGATCCAGGTCTCTAAAATTTGACTTTTATGAGGATATAAATCCTATGTCGAGCTCACTCAAAAATTTCCCTTTGGCAAGAAGCCCTAATTTCTCGCACCAAAACTGAAAATGCTCGAAATCGAATTCCGCTTCGATAGAAAGATGCGCCCTTCAATGGAGAGTTATCCTAGCATAATTTTGTTGATGGATTGTGGAGAGAGACCCAAAAAGTAAGAATCCCTAGCTTCTGTAGCTGCATAATGTCTTCTTATCAGGTTAGCTCTGATACCATGTGATATTTTTATCATTCTAAGCTAGCATTATGATTTTAGGATCTTTAACTAAGAGAATAACATGCACAACAATAAAACACAAGAGACAAGAGACACAAAGAATTTTACTCGGGGAAACCATAAAGTAGAAAAACCCACAACTTCCTCAAAGATAGAAATACCACCAATGGCAGTAGTAAAACCCAAGAACATAAAGATGATCTCTACAGCTTCTGTCTCTCTCTCTCACACTGAGAGAGCTTGTCCTCTCTCACTCATGTGCCCCAATGAGTGAGTGTGTGTGTGATAAATAGAGAGGCTCACTCTCTATTTATATTATTTCGTTCACTTGAAGCCCACTCCAACATGTCGGCCTCACTTAACAATTACTTACTAGAGCCGAGATCTCTAGCAGTGTCTAATAACCCTAGTGCCCCACAACTTGTGGGGACTTTTCCCTCTGCTCAATAAGGAGGGTTAACCTTAACTTAGATGGTGGGGACTATTGCCCCGAATTACAATGACTCACCTAGGGTCGAATTCACTAGGATAGTTTAATAAATCTAGGGCACCATAACTGTGGGGACTTTAACCCTTGACCAATAGGAGGGTTACCCACAATGACTTGACATGACTTTTACATTATAGAAACTTCCCGATCGGAACATCGGGGCATGCCATGACTCAAGTACATTACAGACACATCCCGAAATAAACATCGGGGTACAATACATAAGAAATACAAGTGAATACATTCCGAAGTTACAATTACATCAACATCATGGTGGCTGCAATATCAGGAGGTGTCTCTTGGATTCTCCTTCCATTAGACTCTATGTCATCATTTCCAACTTGAACATTTTCTCCCATGGAATCTCATGCATGTTCGTAGGAATCTCAAGCATCATATCCATCATGGGTTCTCATAACTGAACCACAACTTACTTTACCAACCCGCACTACCTAGAATACTGCCCTTTAAAGGTGATTATGATTCTGCAAACGTGTTAGTAACACAATTGTTAGCTGCATAAAATTTATATAAATCAGAATTACTTACCTTCTCCTAGAAAAATCATAAAATGACAAATTTTCCCAAAACACAGACGTTTCTTCCTTTTCAGCCCTGAAAATCCACCGAAAAACTGCTGAAAATCCCACTTGAAAACTTAGAATTTTCTTTTGTCAAATCGAATATCTTCCCAACTAACCATTCGACGTATCGGGTCCCTACTGGACTATGTTTTCGACACATCGGCTGTCCAATCCTCTAAAGTTTTTCAACATTTCGGGCCGATCTTCCCCTAGCCTCTGACACACATCGGCGGATTGATCCTCTAAAATCTCCGACGTTTCGAGCCGATCTTCCTTTGGATTCCGACACATCGGCTAACCAATCACCTAAATTTTTCCGATGCTTCACTTCAAAAAAATTTCTTCCTTCGTCTACCGCCGCATTGGCTGCTTGATCACCTAAATTTTTTCGACGCTTCCTGCACTTCAAAAAAATTTCTTCCTTCGTCTGCCACTGCATCGGTGGCTCGATCACCTAAATTTTCCAATGCTTCGGCCCTGCCTCAGTGAACAACTTCCGATGATTCTTCGGAGAACTTCTCCTGAGAGATAGCGAAAAGTTTTCCAATATTTCCTGGACTTATAAATTTTTTAGGAAAATGTTTTCTTCTCCCTTCTGTCGCCGTGTCGGCTTCCTACCGGCGAGCCTTGTCGACACCTTGGCTCCACCCGACCGAGACCTTCATGTCCTCCTAGCCGAAAACTTCGGCTCTCTCTTCACCTTTCTCGTCCGGCGGCATCAAAAGTCCTTTTGGCTAAATGAGTCGATGTTTCGGTGGACTTCAGCTGATCTAAGCCGACGTATCGGCAGTCTTCAACTGAAGGCTTCCGATGATTTCAACACTTAGAAAATTTTTCAAAAATTCATCCGTGGTTCCTTATCGACTCTGTCTCGGCTCAACCCAGGCGAGGCCGTCGGCTCCTCTCCGCCGAGACCACCGACAATTCCAAACTTGGAAAAATTTCAATTTTTTTTCATTTCGCGTGTTCCTATCAGGACTTCCATCTAGGCTATCTGGTGTATCGGATGAACTCCCGGCTAAGTCCTCCGACGTATCGGATGGGCTTCAGCCTAAGCCGTCCGATGTTTTTCACACTTAAGAAAATTTTTGTTGAAATTTTCTGTCATTCTCTGATTTCCTCATTTCTTCGGTTGTTGGGTAGAGGTAACTTGCCTCTATCACTACATATTCATGGCCCATTGAGGCCCATGCTGCAACAACAACTCTGATACAACACTGTAATGTCCTCGACCCTCCGACCGGTGAAGAGGATGCTACCAAAAACCTTAACTATCCGGGAAACTGGCCCCATGAACATGTGCATACATAAAACTGAAATAAAATACTTTGAAGTAAAACATGCAGAGATGCATAATTATTTAACATATAGTGAAAGCAATCCATACATTCAAACATTCAACATGTTCATCATAATCCATTAAACATTAAATATAATTGTAGAGATGAAATAGACAAGAATACTGATCTTGTGAAGAATTCATCCTACAACCAGCTACGTCGCTGCAACGTTCCACCCAACCATAGGCCAGTGTGCCCCTTAGTCTCTCAGCAACACTACCACCCCTACGCTGGGCATGAATTCCCAAGGAATAAGGAACAAGCAAGCTTACACAAATCAGCCAAGCCAACACAGTTGGGTTTATCAGGCCATCAAGGAGCTGGGAAAAGCTGAATGCTAAACTGGTGAGCTCATTGAAGAGCTAAGGACACCTACACAAGAACTAGCTTGAACTCTAGGACATCCACACACACCCAACACAAGGAAATCAGTCCCTTTTCTGCTACACAGTCCCTCAGACCCAGACTTCCCTTCTAGTGCTCTTCAGGGGTTGTGGAGAAGAAAGCCATCCCTTTAGCTCTGTCTATGTGACTCCCAAACACACGATGTTTATCAAGCAACCCAAGCCTTCATTCCCACTCCAACACAGTCTGAAGACCAACCACTGCATACACGTAGCAAGACAAGCAATTCACAGCTCTGACTGGGGAATTTGATTCCTAAGTTGTTCTTGGCCCTATCATGGCCAAAACGACTCAATATAATCCACAACAGCCCAAAAACGTAAACAAACCCACAACAAACAAAATCATGGGGAAAACAACAGCCCCGGTCTCAACAATGAAGCAATGAGAAATACATAGCGCCAAGTTGGAAGAGGAGATCTGACTCTTAGCCCAGACAGGGGAACATACACACAGAACCACCAAATTAGTATGGATAACACGCACCCACAACCTAGAACATGAATGGCTCATTCACAGGAAAATCGTGGATGACAGAAAACGACTTCCCCAACTCTCTGCGTGAGGAAATGATGATGAATCCCAACCTGTGAGGGAGGAGAAGAGAAAATGACTATCTCTACATGAGGATGGTCAAGAATGGAAGAATGGCGTCCTGTTTTCCTTGCCCACGTGAAGTGAAAGAGTCTACCGGTGGAGTGTGCGTGTGGGAAAGGACTGGCAGTCCTGCCACACATCACTGCCCAACAATAACTTCCCCAACTAACAAGAAAATGTTTTAATGTGGTAGTTGACCGATGAGACAAGGAAAGGTGAGTAAGTCAAAAGGGGTTTAACAACTGACACATGGCTTTTCCCCATAGGCTCAAAGTTTAATAATTCCCCCTCCTTATCCTTAGGAAAATCATGCCCTTTTCATTATGGTTGCATTGACATAGCTGGTTGGGGTTCATTTTAATTAAAATGCATATTTACATAATGCCAAAACTGTAAGGTGACGGATAGCACGATATACCATCGGTAATGATTTCAATCGCCGAGACATAACACAACCAAATCGATGGTGGGGATTTTGCCTTTAGCTCCACACCACAATTAATTACAATATATACATCATATACATTCAAAGCAAATGGGGTCAAAACCGGTGTGTTACAGTGTTAAGAGACAAAAGCTTAGAATATATCATGCCAATAGTTTTGACTACACCATAGTAGTTACTAGGTAGTAAAAATACCTTAGGATACAAGTAGTATTGTTTGTTGTAACATTATAAATTAATATAGTATTGTAATATTACAATAACTCTTGTATCATGGTTATAACCTGAAGATTAAGATTACTGCTTGTAAACTAGCTGTGTAAGCTGATAATCATCATTGCAACAAATCAAATAAGTTGGTATTGTTACATGTCTAGTAAAGGATAATTAGAGTATTAATATAATAACATTATGATTTATTTCATAAACTAAAGAGCTCTAAACTTCTCCACTGAAAGACTTGATACTGATAAAGGAAGGAGTCTTCAAGAAGACTGAAGATTAACCTTTGGAAAGAGTTTCTCTTAAGTAACTAATCCTTCATTGTAAACTTACATTTGAAAAACATAGGATTATGTTCATACATAAAGAGCTTTACACTTTAGTATTAAACATGACAATAGCAGTAAGATAATGATACAGTAGAAGTAATTTTATAACAAGATCATGAGCTCTATGCTCACTGTAAGAATATATAATTGACTAGGTACTATAATCTTTATGACAAAAAGAAACCTGGGAAGAACTCATTCTTGTAAATAGCATTAAATTATGTTAAGGATAAAAGTCATTATGGCTTAAATTTAAATACTGTCTTAGATCCAAAACAACGAATGAATTTACTTTACCTCATTGGAGTCTTGCATGTTAATAATTAATTTATATACTAGCATCTTATCATGCTAAAAAAGTACTTCTTGACTAAATTCAAAATAAACTCCTACTTGATCAAATGCTTACCTGCTGAACCTGTGAGAACCAACAACCCATTTGAGTTAGCAGAATGCTAAGTAAGCCCCGATTTCAAACATGGTTTCTCACCTACTTGAAAAAATTAAATCATCAGTACAACTAACAGCAACTAGATGCAAGTCAGTTTTATATAGCTTATAAAAATTAAAGTTGTATTAGTTTTTCTGTATTTGAAACTAATCTTTAAAAATTGTTAAACTGTTTCATTATCCGCTAATTGCTAGCAGTTACTAAACTGCGATTTAAGACATTTTATGTCACTTTAAAAATTTTAAATTTTTATGAAATTTTGGGTTATTACATTACACATGTGATGAGAAAGGTCATATATCCAAATTCTGCCCTAACAAAGGGAACTTAAAGAAGAAGAAGGGAAACAAGAGAAGATATCATGCTCATGCTGCAGAGGATGATGAGCCTTCCACAAAGAGAATCAGACAAGAAAGTGATTCTTCAAGTGATGAAGAATATGTGCTGATCTCCGCTCTCACGGGAACTGTTTCACATGGAAGCAATGATTGGCTCATAGAGAATGGTGCTTCCAAGCACATGACAGGATTCAAAGAATCATTTGTGAAACTATCTAAACATGAGTAACCTCACAAGGTGAAACTTGGGGATGACTACCAGTATCCAATAAAAGGTAGTGGTGAATCCTCCTATAAACTAGACTCTGGAAAGTCTATGAAGATGAAAAATGTATTGTTTGTACCAGGACTAAAGAAGAACCTCCTCTCCATATCTGCATTGGATACAAAATGAATGAGGGTTGCTTTTGTAGATGGCCAAGTTCTTATGTGGCCAAAGGGAAAGAATTTTGATGATGCAATACTGATTGGGGAACACGAAGGAGGTCTATACAAATTGAAAGGCCAACCAGAACAAGCTTTGGTTCATGACTCAGTAGAACCAAATGAACTTTGGGATAGAAGGCTTGCACATGTGCATTACAGGGCACTACCACTTGCAAGCAAAGCCATTGAAGGTCTTCCAGAAATTCAAACAAAACATGATGGGGTCTGCAAAGGATGTGCAAAAGGAAAGAACACAAAGAAGACATTTCCAAGTAGCGAGAGCAAAGAAAAAGGAATCTTGGAAATCATCCCCTCCGATGTATGCGGTCCAATTTCATCAAGTTCTCTAAGCGGGTATATATACTATGTTTCTTTTATTGATGATTTTTCTAGGAAGACATGGACTTACTTCATGAAGAACAAAGATGAAGTATTCAACAAGTTCAAGGAATTCAAAGCCTTGATCGAGAACCACACTGAAAAGAAGATAAAGACTTTTCAACAGATAATGACAGAGAATTCACTTCAAATGAATTCAAAGAGTTATGCAAAGACTCAGGGATTAAGAGGGAGTTGTCCACTCCATATAATCCAAAACAGAATGGGATTGCAGAAAGGAATAATAGAACTATCATGGAAGCTGCAAGAGAAATGCTTCATGATCAAGATATTCCTATGCATCCATGGGCAGAAGCTTCCAGAACAATGGTTTATGTACAGAACCATACTCCACACAGAGTACTCGAGAACAAGACACCTAAATAAGTCTTTTTGGGAAAGAAGCCAAAAGTTATCCATCTCAGAATATTCGGTTGTCCAGTGTACATACACTTTCCAAAAGAGAAGAGAACAAAATTAGATCCTTCAGGAAAGAAGGGTATATTTGTGGGATACTCTGAAATATCGAAGGCTTATAGAATATACTTCCCAGGATTCAAAATATCAACATCAGCAGGGATGTAACATTTGATGAAGACTTAGCTTACAACAAATCCAGAAAGAGACTTGCGGAAGAACCTTAAGAAGTAGAAGCACCCATAACTCATGATACAACCATGAATGAAAAAACTCAAGAAGAAGATCGAGAATTTGAAGAACCACAAGAACCTGTAGATCCACCTTAGGAGAAGAAGATCGAGAATTTGAAGAACCACAAGAACCTGCTTGGGTACTGGAATCTATCCAAGGTGTGGAAAGATATGGGGCTCTAGAAGAGAATCATAGAGAAATAAAGAGGACCAGATCTTGCTCTGGATATGTAGCGTTATTATGTGATTTCATCGATAAAGAACCTTCCAATTATGAAGAAACAATAGAATGGAAAGAATGGAAGGATCCTATGATCGAAGAATATCAATCGATCATGAAGAACGATGTTTGGGATGTTGTCCCAAGACCAGAAGGGAATTCTGTCATAACTTCCAAATCGATCTACAAGATCAAGCATGCTGCAGATGGTAGCATTGAAAAATATAAAGCAAGATTTGTTGCTCGTGGTTTCTCCTAGAAAGAAGGAATAGACTATGAAGAAACCTTTGCACCAGTAGCCAGATACACTTCCATCAGATCAGTACTTGCTCTGGCCACAATAATGAAATGGAAGATACACCAGATGGATGTTAAGACTGCTTTCTTGAATGGTATAGGAGAAGAGGAAGTGTATGTAGAGAAACCACTCAGTTTTGAGACACATCACAGGGAGTCTCATGTGTGTAGATTGAAGAAAGCTCTATATGGCTTGAAACAGGCACCCAGGACATGATACGATAGAATTGAAAGCTTCCTATCTAGTTTGGGATTTACCAAGAGTAAAGAAGATTCCAACCTTTACTACAAGGTTGAATATGGCAACCCAGTGGTGCTCCTACTATATGTAGATGATCTGTTTGTAACAGGTATGGATGGGTTGATTGCGGATAGGAAGAGGAATCTTGCTGCTGAGTTCGAAATGAAGGACTTGGGTATGATGCATTATTTTCTAGGCATGGAGGTGTGGTAGAATGCGGATGGAATATTCCTTGGACAAGGGAAGTATGCAGTAGAGATCCTGAAGAGATTTTGGATGATGGACTGCAAGGCATTAACCACACCTATGGCATCGAAATTGAAGCTATTGAGTGATGCTTCATCAGAGTCAGATGATGCCATGATGTATCGTCAGATGATTGGGTCCTTGATGTACCTGATGAACATGAGACCAAATATTTGCTTTGCTGTGAACACCTTGATCCAATTCTTGACAGATCCAAGACATATTCACTTGATTGCTGCGAAGCATATTCCGAGGTACCTAAAGGGTACAGTTGATTATGGGATCAAGTATAAGATTGATCAAAGGATTAACCTAGAGGGTTATGTTGATTCAGATTATGTAGGTAGTGCCATCGATAGGAAGAGCACTTCAAGGTGTTGCTTTAGTATGGGATCAGGTGTGATCTCTTGGTTTAGCAGGAAGCAATCCTGTGTGGCATTGAGTACAGCTGAAGCAGAAAATGTCGCAGCCTGTTCAGCTAGTTGTGAGGTAGTATGGCTGAGGAAGCTACTATTTGATTTATTTGATCTCCAGTTAGATGCTACTTGTATATACTGTGACAACCAGAGTTGTGTGAAGTTGTCAGAGAACCCGGTGTTCCATGACAAGTCGAAGCATATCGAGATCAAGTATCACTATATCAAGGATATGGTGCAGAGAGGAGTAGTGAAGCTCCAATATGTTGTGACGGATAAACATATAGCTGATGTGTTGACTAAGTCATTGGCTAGGGTGAAGTTTGAGTACTTCAGGGAGAAGCTTGGTGTTCTCTAGATAGAGATTCCTCCCAAGAGGAAGTGATGTGTCTGTGTTGTGCCCTTCTGACATGGTGAGAGGATTGGTTCCTTCCATGGTCATATATAAGTGCTACGCCTTTCCAACATGTTGATAGGATTGGTTCCTTCCATGGTCGGATGTAAGAGCTATGACATGGTGAGAGGATTGGTTCCTTCCATTGTCAGATGTATGTGATGATCCCACATCCAACATGAAAAAGGGTTGGCCCTGTGAAGACACATCTAGTATGAAAAAGGACTAGCTCTGTGTAGATCCCACATTCAGCATGAAAAAGGGTTGGCTCTGTGAAGACACATCTAGTATGAAAAAGGACTAGCTCTGTGTAGATCCCACATCTAGTATGAAAAAGGACTAGCTCTGTGAAGACACATCTAGTATGAAAAAGGAATAGCTCTGTGTAGATCCCACATCTAGTATGAAAAAGGAATAGCTCTATGAAGACTCATCTAGTACGAAAAAGGAATAGCTCTGTTAGATCCCACATCTAGTATGAAAAAGGACTAGCTCTGTGTAGATCCCACATCTAGTATGAAAAAGGACTAGATCTGTGAAGACTCATCTAGTATGAAAATGGACTAGCTCTGTGTAGATGGCACATCTAGTATGAAAATGGACTAGCTCTGTGTGATGATACGTCCATTATGAAAAAGGACTGGCTCTGTAGATGTACATCCAACATGAAAAAGGGCTGGCTTTGTAGAACTTCCTGTGACGAGAAGAATCAAGAGATAGCACCCGTGATGATTCAGTGATGATGATCTAGCAGTGATGATCCAGATCGAGTGATGATGTCCAGTGGTGATCCAGATCGAGCGATGATCCAGATCCGATGATGAAGATGAAGATGACCTGAAGATGAAGATGACTTGAAGATGATGAGGACTTGATGATGATCCAGATGATACAGAGAAGAAGACTTGTGCTGAAAATTGTGTCGAAAGACTACCTTCCTAGTTAAGAGGGAGTCTTGATGTAATTGTAACTTTAGAATGTATTCACTTGTATTTCTTATGTATTGTAACCTGATGTTTATTCCAAGATGTATTTGTAATGTACTTGAGTCATGTCATACCCCGATGTTCCTATCGGGAGGTTCTATAATGTAAACAAGTCATGTCAAGTCATTGTGGGTAACCCTCCTACTGGTCAAGGGTTAAAGTCCCTGCAGTTCCGGGGCACTAGGGTTATTAGACTCTCCTAGAGAATTCGGCCCTAGTTGGGTTTAGTCAAGTTGGGAATTAGTATAAATAGAGATCCAACCTTTCTATTTATTACACACTCACTTACACTCAGTTGTAGTGCATAGTTAAGGAAGAAGAAGACACTGGGGCAAGGAAGAAAGAGGTTACTGTTGTTGGGAGATCATCTTACTGTTTTGGGGTTTTACTTTTGGTGCTAATTCTATCTCTGAGGGAGTTGCGGGGTTTTCTCCATTTATGGTTTCCTTGAGGATAAACACTATATTCATTGTCTCTTGTGTTTGATTGCTGTGCTCATTATTCTCTTAGTTAAAGATCCTAATGCATTGCTAGCTTAATGATAAAAATCTAACATTATTCATGTTCTTTCTTTGTCTTAGATTAAACTAGCATTTCATCCAAGAAAACAATCACAAACTTGTACAAATATATTTGAAAAATCACATTCATCAAGAACATAAAGTTAGCTGGTGCATTTGTAAAATCAAACGGAACAACTGTAAAATCATATTTACCATATTTTGCTCTAAAATTTGTCTTACTGATGCCCTCTTCCCTTAATTATGACTTGACGATAACACAACTCGAGATCTATCTTTAAAAACACCGTGGCACTATTATTCTTGCACATTAATCTAGGAACAAAGAATCAGTCTCATCAAAGAATAATAAACAAATACACATGAAATGGTGTTAATCGGAACCTGAATGGTTTCCTCTCTGTATATTCAATAAACAATGAATAGTTACAATATCAATGTCAAGCAATAGCTTAACTCCATGAAGAATTCGAATACCTAAGGAGACAATTTGAATTCAGTGAGTGAGTCTAGCTTAACTGACTCTCAACCATTGGTTCACACTTAGTAAACCACTTGACCAAAACCCTAATTGACTCACCAAACCCTAACTGAAGTCGAAGTGCAATAAATGATTGAATCTCAACTGAAGGAGATCAAACACATGTCATAACAATCCAACCATCAAGTGCTAGTGCTCCATGACTTCAATGAACCCCGATGAGGTTAACTGAAGCTGAATTGACCATCAGAAGTTGGTGGAGGCACCTTGTTGACTCCAGATCATTAAATAATAATAAATAATCATTAAATAATATATTTAATGAGAGGAGGCACCCTAACTGACTGGTTGAACTGATTGTAACCACCAGTTAGCAATTAGGTGCATTAATATCACTTAGATCACCCCCGGAGTGCTCCAGTTAGCCTCCTTGACTGTAGGAGAAGGCTAAGTTAGCCTCCTTGACTATAGGTAGGTGTGGGTGTGACGGGATGATGGAAATTAATGCTTCACTGATGTCAATTAAACCTAGGATAGTGATTTAACTAGGCCAATTTGACCAAAAGAGTGTGTATGATGGTAAATGTCTCCAACAACCCCCCTTAAGCTATACTCAGGAAGAGTCAGAAAACATAGACGCATAAAATGCTAGGGCCCTAGAAACTAAGGCCATAGGTCACCCTATACAATAAAGTAACTGCTTAATATAACCAAGGAAACGGGGAAAACCTCATGGGAAAAATACCCCCCCTCAAAATAAGCAGTAAATCAAGAATTTGGTTCTTCTATGCAGCAGCATCCTGATACTGTGCATGTGAACCTATGAATCCAAACTAAATGAATATGTCTAGAGTAATCTTCCACTTTGGAAGAAGAACAATGCACTCAATTGACTCAAGAATAAAAGCAGCTGCACGGTGAAAACTGGACCCATGCAGAGCAACTGAAATCATCTTAAGAGAGAGCAAAGGTTCTTGAGGATTCAAACCATGTGTGGAACACTCAAGAAAATGATATATTTCAGCCTTGAACAGCAAACCATGAGTGGTAAAATCAGCCCCAAGTTTTAGGAGCAAGTGTCCAAGCGGATGCAGAATGTCTTCCTCTTTACTAGTTCTGTGAGGAGATGAGCTTGTGACCAAAGGTAGAGAATCCCTGGGACTCTGGAGAGAAAATGCTTGAGCTCCATAATCTGATATAGATTCAGAAATATCTAATGATTCACAAAATAAAATATCAGCAACCTCATAAGAGGAAACTAACACCAAATCCCCAGTAGCAAAATTGAAGAAGAACCGCGGTACTTGATTTTTCACACCGAAATTGGTGAGAGCAGCTACAAGCATGAATGAAAGCTCTTGGATTTTAAAATATGAACCAAATAATATGATATCATAATGTAAATTAGATCAAAATAATTTCACAATAGATCCAAAACTATGAAATGAAATCAAATCCCCAGCAGTAGTTTCGAAGGAGACTTGCGGTACTTGTTTCTTCACACCGTTGATGAGAACAGCTACAAGCAGTACTGAAGGTTTATGAACCTGAAATTTTGAACCAAGAAATGTCAGATCAGATCCAAATAATATCATATCATATCCAATAAGGTTCATATCAGATCCAAAATTATGGTCAACCGAGACGGTGAATGCATAGTTTTCTTCTTCTTCAAAATTCTGAATTTTGGTGCATGCAATCCTGCAGGATTTTGATGGAAGATATAGATCATGGGGAGCGAATGTGTCACTCTTATAATTTGATATTTTTTCCAAAATATCTAAGGTGTTAAAAATTTGCACACCAGCAGCAACATTACAGGGAGAAAAATCAAATTTCTCTTCACTTTCGGAAGCAATTACTGGTAAATTTTGCACAGAATTCAAAGGAAAATCACCGGTGAATGTTTGCATGGAAGTGCAGCAGTGTTTTTCTTCAATATTAGAGATTTGAATGTATTCTTCTGTTTCATAAATATGAGAAGATGAGATATCAAAGAGCTCATGAACTTCCAGAGCATCAGGAGAAGGAGTCACTTCATGGAGACTTTCTTCAATTCGAATTGAATGTGTCGAAGATTCTGCTTCATCTTCATCTTGAACAACTTCATCAGAGAGAGTAGAGGCCGAGAATTTTGAGTAAATAACTCTTGTGGTGCTAACTGTGATCTCCAAAGTACTATTATGATCCTCATTGTGCTTGCCAAAGGTTCTGTCCAATTTTGTCCAGACTTCCTTTAGGTATTCAGCAGAACAAATAAGGTAGTACAAACTAGGAGAAGGGGCCAGACCTATTGCTCCAAAAGCTCTATCACTATCATTTAGCTAGTCATTCTCATTCTCATAAGACTCTTTTCCAAGTCCAATAGACACCTCATAGAGACCTCGTCTCTTCAAAGGTGCAATCATCTTCAACTTCCATTCCGAATAGCTTGTGAATGGGGTGAGAAGAGGGATTGATGAGTCCATTTGAAGTTGTACCTGTTAAAACCTACAAATCAAAACAAAAGAGGCACCGTAAGGTCAGACGACCTACACATTTTAGGCTTTCATCACACCGAGCATAGTCAATCAAGCAAGCTTGATCAACAAGTTCTTTACTTGGGGTATTGAGTGGTAAGCCTTGGCTTCTGGTGCAGTGCTGGATTTTTGAGCTATTGCTCAAATTTCATGCAGAAATCTATCAAAACGCTTGTTTTTGAGAGATAGATCTTCATCCCACCATATTCTCTGATACCATATTAATCTTGCACATTAATATAGGAACAAAGAATCAATCTCATCAAAGAATAATAAACAAATACACATGAAATGGTGTTAATAGGAACCAGAATGGTTTCCTCTTTGTATATTCAATAAACAATGAATAGTTACAATACCAATGTCAAGCAATAGCTTAACTCCATGAAGAATTCAAATTCCTAAGGAGACAATTCGAATTCAGTGAGTGAGTCTAGCTTAACTGACTCTCAACCATTGGTTGACACTTAGTTAACCACTTGACCAAAACCCTAATTGACTCACCAAACCCTAACTGAAGTAGGAGTGCAATAAATGACTGAATCTCAACTGAAGGAGATCAAACACATGTCATAGTAATCCAATCATCAAGTGCTAGTACTGCATGACTCCAATAAACCCTGATGAGGTTAACTGAAGCTGAACTGACCATCAGAAGTTGGTGAAGGTTCTTTGTTAACTCCAGTTCATTAAATAATAATAAAATAATCATTAAATAATATATTTAATGAATGGAGGCACCTTAACTGACTGTAACTGATTGGTTGAACTGAAAGTAACCACCAGTTAGCAATTAGGTGCATTAATGTCACACAGATCACCCCTAGAGTGCTCCAGTTAGCCTCCTTGACTGTAGGAGAAGGCTAAGTTAGCCTCCTTAACCGTAGGTAGGCGTGGGTGTGATGAGATGATGGCAATTAATGCTCCACTGATGTCAATTAAACTTAGGATAGTGATTTAACTAGGCCAATTTGACCAAAAGAGTGTGTATGATGGTAAATGTCTCCAATAGGCACCCCTTAACTGATGAAATAAGTTATCATTTATCGGTAAAGGATACTTGTTATTGATAGTTGCTTTATTTAAATTCCTATAAGCTATGAAAAGTATCAAGGTACCATCTTTCTTTTTTACAAACAAAACCGGTGCTCGCTAAGGTGAAACACTAGGACTGGTATAGCCTTTATTTAATAACTCATTGACATGCATTTGTAACTCTTTCAATTCAGATGTACTCATCTTATAAGGGAATTTAGATGAAGGAACTATACTGAGCACTCAATCAATAGTAAATTCTATATCTCTTCTAGGAGGCATTCTAGGTATCTCTTTAAATACATCTACAAATAATATCGGGTAGTTCTGTAACTCAGGTTCCTTTTCCTTATATACTTCTAGGTGAGATGCATAAATATGACACTCTTTTCTAAAATAGTTCTTTAGCTGTAAGAACCTATATGAAATATACCGATCTATGTATTCCTTTGACTGTTACTTTGTTTCCTTCCTCATCTAGACATGTGTAAGTATTATTTTAACAATCCAATATAGCTCGGTGTGTAGTCAACCAATCCATACCAATCAAAACATCGTAACATCATAAGGGGATAACATTCAAATCTACTAAAGTCTTTAAACCATTCATTTCTAAAATCAATGTCTTTCTATTTCTATGAATTTGATTTTAGTTCCATTTGCTAACTATACAAGGCCTTCTACCTCAAGGTTACTTTTTTTAAGAGAACAATTCAAAACTACACTAGGTGGAACATAACTGTTACTAGCTCTTGAATCAATTAAAATAGATACAATTCTATTACCGATCTTACCTTCCAATTCTATCATGTGAAACTGATGATATTCCTGCATACCTTGCAAATATGCATAAATCCTCTGAGTCTTACCAACAATACCTACTGTTTCTTCCTGAATGTTGAGAATGTTGTCTCCTTTCTTACGTGGACAATCCCTTACATAGTGATTCTCATTACAACTGGAGTTATCTTATATGAATTTGGATGCTTATGAAAATTACCACTTATGTTGCCAAGAGGCTTGGTTCCCTTCTTTATTTGGTCTCTTGTAACACTCTTCTTATCCTTCAAGTTCTTATGTTCCTTATTCTTATCCAACTTATAAAAATGTTTTTCCTTCCTGATTACTTCTTTAAGGATATTGGGCATATCATACTGAATATTATCCCCGTAAAAAGTTGAGAGTTCACTTAGAAATATTTGAATCCTTACTTTCTCATATTTTATATGGTATTCATAAGTTAATAGTTCAATAAATCTCTTTTTCATATGCATCTGTAGTTAAATTGCCTAGCATGAGTTCAAATAATTATTCCATATTATTATCATAGTATTTCTATGAAAGATATTCTTGTTGAAAATACTTTTTAAACTTTTTCCAAGTGATATTTTCTTCATCAATATATTTCTGTTTAACCAAATTTTCCCACCAAAGAGAGGATTTTCCATGGAAATGATAGATATCTATTATTGCTTCCATAGTTGCTGAATAATTATGTAATTAGAAAAACTTTTAGATCCCTACTAACCATGTTTAATCTTTATCAATTTTTGCATCAACTGTTCATGTTCATACCTTCTCCTCCTACTGTTATAGTCATATGGAAATATGGATGGATTAGTCTCAGGACTTCTAGCTCTTTTTCTCAAGGGAGGTGTACGATTACTGTTTGGTGGAAAGCCCATCATAGAGTAAGCTTTCCTGCTTTTCCTTTCTTCCTTGTATTGGGAAGTCCTTAATTATCTTATTTATTTCATGATATGTTATTAAAGGTGAGTGATCCTTTCATTACATTTTTTAACTGAGTCTTCCAAGTCAAGGGATGAACTAACCCTCCTCCTCCTACATACTCCTTTTTAGGGCCATAAGTGTTTGTCTATTTAACTTCCATCCTCTACTGTTTTTCTCCGTGAGGTCTTATTGGGTTCAATTATTTACTGTGAGCTAAATTGTGTTCATTCTAAGTTTTTTTAACATTCCATTGTCTGATTTATTTATTTTCTCAAATAATAATTAATTTTCTAGTTACTAATAAACAAAGCATACTATACTAATGTTCAATTTTTTAAATAAATAACTAGGCAAAATGCATAAAAGGATATAATTCTTTTCTAATATCTTCTAAATTTTCAAAATGAAAAATAAATTTTCATATTTCTGTAAGTTTTAAACCTGTGTAGAGAATAAAAACATACATATTTTTTTAATCAAAACAAAGATTACACCACAAAATTCACACATAAAACATAGAGATTTAGCTTGGAAACCCTTAAGCTAGAAAACCAACATTCCTTAGAGCCACACCTCCTATTTTCTCATTATCATTATGAATAACTCACAATACAATTTAGGAATTCCAGAACATCCAATACTCTAACCTGTTCACCTGGATTAGAAAATAGACCCCAATCCCTTAACCGGGATTAAATTACACATTTTTAGAAAATTCGCCAAAATAGCTAAAAATAACCACAAAACTTGGATCGTCAGGCATGTCGCTGACATGCACATCTCCCACACACATGCGAACAATATAAAATATACCCATCAATTTCACAAAGATAGCAACACTTTCATAATTAACTTTCATATAGGCAACATTTAACTTTTATTTAATCAAGCAAATTTAAAGCGACCAATAGACCGAACAACCATAATGTTGAAACCGTAGCTCTAATACCACCTGTAATGTCCCCCATGGATATCAAAGGGTCTCAGAGACATATCATTATCTCTCTAAGTCTAATTATATAATTGTAGCACAGTGGATTAGTCAAACAAATATATAATTTCTTTTTTCATGATTTAATTTCGACAAAATCCCTTTAATTACCGATAAATTAAAATAAATTCAATAATGCCTATTAGAAAAAATGATCCAAGGGACGGGAAAGTTTGTTAACATCATAAAAAATCATCAAAACTCCAATCCAATCCATATAAGAGATGATGACCATTTCTAAAGGCTAATTATTCTTATTCACAGTTAACTAGGAATTAAGGTGTTAATTGTTAATGTTTGAGCAAAATCGGGGCTGCTTAATATTTAAATTTTTTATGAAACAATTTCATAACTTTAATAAAATTTAAATCAACCATATAATAAACTTTATATCATCCACATAATCAAATTTATATCAACCATATATGAGTTGTTGCGGAGAGAAACTTCCTATGGCTTGGGGGTACCACAACAGACAATATGACACCAGAAATCAATCCTTTCCAATATGCAAGAGCAATAAACACATCTAAAAATAAGGGATATAGAATCATACCTTATTCTAGATGGTTGAAGTAGATCCCCATTGAGGTTTTCCAATGCAATTCCACTCACAATTTGCTCTCAACAACATCAAACAAAGCAAGCAAGATATATATAAATGCGTTAGAGCTACTCTAGCATATATAATCAATCATGTATAAGCAAGTAAATACATCCATGGATTCAATATTTATGTTCAAATGCATATGAATTGTAAAGGAAGAGATATTTCTATTAATAAAACATAGACATAATAGTGACAAACTCTGTCGTCACTTCTACGAATTGGAGAAATCGAGACCTCCACCTGGGCCTCCACCACTTCAATCCTCCATCTCTCGATAGCAAGCTCACAATGAAAAGGAAATATTGGGAAGAACACTATATGCTCCAATGGGACAAAGAGATGTAGACTCAAGCATAAGAAAAAATGAGGCAATAGTGGACTATAGTTTCCTTACTCTTCAATTTCTCCTCCTTCAATGTATCCAAGAGGCTCAATATATAGCAATCCAAAGAGGTAACGGAGGGTCGATTCCGAGCATTCTTAAGGCATATGGAAGGCCAAGAGATAAGATATTCAGATTCATATGAGGAAAGATCCAAAAAATATTTGTCTTTATGCACACATCCCAATAAACGCTGGTTTGAGGTCAAAAGCTACGTATACACGTGAGTATGGATTTAAAAGTAGCGTAGAGGTATAAACAGGTGATATTTGGGGATAATATTGGAATATCAAAGTATAACATAAGTCCATGGGGTACAAAGAGTCTGCATAGGGACATGGAAGGCCATAAATATATGATCAACGAGGTGTGGTAAAATCAACTATAACATATGCCCCCTAATGTGTGAGGTCATAGGGGTAACATGATTTCCGAAATACATTATATAATCCATCCCAGAAGTTGAGTAATGAATACCCAGGTGGAAGAACCAGCCACTCATCAGTACAATGCAATAATCAATCTCTGTATGTGACTGCAAATACCTATAACAGTCCCGTATACATAAGAGTACAATGACCATGAATAGGCATGATATACAAAGTGTCATGTGTGGTCATCGCCACGTACAATATACAATGGATCAATATCTCCATCATAAATGAAGATATCTAATATAGATTGGAATTTGGAATGAAGATCACGAGAGCTGAAATCTCATGAATACTAGCACGATCAAGGAGGTAGCATATATGGAATGCCACCAAGCTGGAAGGTCTTCAACACAAACCTCTACGAGTACATGTCCTACTATGTGAATAGATGTGTCACGGTCAAACATAGCAGTCCATCATCTGATTACCAGTCATTGATGTATATTGTTAACAAACGTGAGATCACCCACCAATAATGAAAATGGGAATCAATGTAAAGAGTGCAATCTAACAAGTGTGAATAGATGTGTTGAGGTCGAACACTTGAAAGAATCCATTGATCAGGGGGCATTGATGTATTCCCAAAACTGTCGATAGCGAGAGGACCTACCACTTAATATTCTAAGTCTCAAGGCACTCAAAGGACTCTAGATTCCTATTCAAGAATAAATGATCCGAAGTCGATGGAATGGAATTCGTTGGAAAAAGGGTATTAAGGCATCCCCCATCAACCAACACAAGGTACTCAACAATTCTGCATAATGTGGAAGAACTCAACGAATAAGATGTGCATGAACCGGTAATAGTACTGGGAATGACCGATATGCAAAGTCAATACAACTGAGGAACGACCAACTCAGGATTCAACTTCCTTCAAACAAGAGCATAAGGCAAGTGGTGACTAAAGGTAGACAACATGGAATCGATATGCAAAATGGGACATCTCTGTGACATAGGAGGCATCAACAAAGGCTCCATGGGGACTAGAAGAATAACCAGTCAATGGAGATAAAATCAGAGTAACGAGTACAACCCCTAAAGTCAAACTAATAACCCAAACAAGGGATGTGATATACAGTTCTCCGTTCGAAGGCGACACGACTCGATTGCTGCCAAAGATAATATCGTTTCCCGTCCATATTTTTATTTTATTTTTTATTTTTTTAGACTTTTTTTTCCAGATATTTTTAAAAGCTTGAAAAAGATTAAAAGTGCTTTATGGTACATAGATAGGAGGAGACGAGTGTCAGGGGCAAGCAAACTAGTTCCAAGAAGTGGAACATACCTATGATCAATGCAAGGAAGTATGTGCAGGATAACGAAACTTGGGGGAAGGTCTCCTTCCGGTAAAGGGGTGACCAAGCTGTAAAGGATATGAAAAAGGCTTGCTTGGCTAGACATGTGTGGAGAACCTCCTGCAATAAACAATGAGAATGCACAATATAACAAAAATATTGGAGCACAAAAGATATTTTATTGATCGTGGGACACTTCGAGGGGGAAACCTCCTTTGAGCAAGCTCAATACAAAATAACTCTTCAATGCTTTCATTAGCCTCAACACATACTTATATACTACTTCTAATCTAAACAACTATTACTCCACATGAATGTGGGATAATGCAACTTATTAACTAGACAACTTAACAACTATTACTTACTCCCCATGAATGTGCGATAATACATCATACTAATGGGACGGCTTATAAAGCATATGCATCCAACAAAATATACCAACAAAATAAAGAGGGGGTTTGACACGGGTTCTTAACATCACCTCCCTCTTAGAAAAAGCTTTGTCCTCAAAGCTGTAGATGTGGAAACTACTGTTGAATCTGAAGGAGCGGTTCCCAAGTAGCATCCTCTGGTTGCATGCCATGAGACTGAATTAAGACCTCTGTGATGGCCCGAGAGTGAAGCTGACAAGTGCACTTATTGAGGATGACCCCCATATCTGAAATGATGGATCCTTCATTATCCCATTAGGGTAAAACAATTTGTTCTCTAATGTTGGTGCCAATCACTTGATGAATGCGAGAAGAAGGAGGAAGTGCCAATTTATAAGCAACAGACCCAATCATTTGAAGAACTATATATCAACTAGAGATATTTGGAGTGAGCATTTGATTCCCTTCGAGTTTCAAGGAGGGTTTCTTGTAAGGCTGCAGACGAAGAAAAACCATGTCATCAACTTGAAAAGAGCTCTCAAAATGGTGCTAATCGGCTTGGTGTTTCATGCGGGTTCTGGCCATGTGAAGATTGTCCTATAGAATGTGAAGAATCTGATGTCGGTTTCGAAGAACCATGTCAACTGCTTGAATTGGTGAAATGCTAGGGGTGTATGGAAGGATTACTGGAGGTGTGTGACCATAAAATACTTCATATGGAGTCATTTGAGAGGCAGTATGGTAGGAAGTATTGTACCACCATTCAGCGAGAGGGAGCCACTTTGCCCACAGATGTTGTTCTTCAGAGGTGAAACAATGAAGATAAGTTTCCCAATAGTTGTTGATGACTTCAGTCGGACCATCTATTAGTGGGTGATAAACTAAACTCATATTTAGTTTGGTGTCAATAAGGAGAAAATGACTTGTGAAAGTTGCGTTGCGGTCTGAGACAATGGAAGAAGGGATTCCATGAAGAAGAAATATCTTGTCCATGAAAATTTGTGCTATTGAGGAGGTGGTATATGGAGGGTTGAGAGCACAAAAATGATGATAGGTGGAGAGACGATCAACCACAACCACGATTACGGTATTCCCTCCATATTTAGGGATCCCTTGAATGAAATCCATCGAAATATATGTACAAATACTTGTAGGGATGGGAAAAGGTTCGAGCAATCTGGAAAGGAGTGTAGTTTCACCTTGGTGGCGCAGACAAGGAGCACATTCAGAAACCATATGTTGAATTTCTTGTTGCATTCCCTTCCAAAAGAAGTGACATTGTTCCCTCTCATATGTTTTAATGAACCTAGAGTGCCCTACCGATGGAGAAGCATGGAGTTCATAAAATACTGCATGTTTAATATCTATGCTCTGGGAAAGCACTAGACGACCCTTGTATCTCAGAGAAGAGCCATCCCAAGAGAAATACGGTACCACAGAAGGGTTACATGCCCATGGTTGGATGATTTCAGATAATGAGGAGTCATTGACATAGCCTTGTTGAACAGAGCATAACCAAGTTGGAATAGGCATAACAATAGTTGAAAGAGAGACATGGGCATCAAATGTGCGGGAAAGAGTGTCCACCACAAGATTGTCCTTAGCCTTCTTGTAATTGATCTCATAGTCATAACCCCTAAGTTTGCTAACCCATTTTTGTTGTGTTGGGGATGAGACCCATTTTTCTAGGAAATATTTCAGACTCTGGTGATTAGGCTTGATGCAATAAGGATTCCCTAAGAGTTATGGCCACCACTTCTGTACTGCGTGCAAAATAGTCATCATTTCCTTCTCATATGTGGAGGTGGATAAATTATTTCCAGGAAGGGATTTACTGGTGAATGCCATGGGATGTTCATCTTGAAAGAGGACAACACCAAGTCCATTGTCGTAAGCATCACTCTCAAGAGTTAAGGGCTTGGAAAAATCAGGCATCTGAAGGGTGCATCGGAATGAAATATCCAAGGGAGTATTTGAGAATGCTGAAGGTTGCATCTGAATGAAATGGAGCTGAGTGATGACACCATGTGAATTCTTCTTAAGGATCGTTTCCATGCAATGTGAACTGATGATGCTGAGAGACCCTGGTTGTAAGCCATTAAATGTGTGTTTTTTCTCGTTGACTAAAAAATGCATCCATAGTTCAGCAAAATCCCATAAGATGGGTCCAAGTGTGCGTAACCATTGAGTGCCTGATATCATAGAACAACCTACTAGGGTTATGGTAGACATGTTAGAGTGCAAGTTATAATCTCCAATAGAGATACACACATTGCAACACTTTCCCTTGCAAGGTAAGGTGCTCCCATGGGCAGCCATGACTTTAAAGCTGGAGAAAGGATGGACAAAACAATCAACTTGTTTAGCAATATGAGGCTCAATAGGTGGCTGCGGAACGTCGACCTGATCATTGATTGGATCCTGAGCAGCATCACAAATTTCAAGTGTAGGTGGAGAAGCCACATCCAAGAAATAGGGCTTGTGTTCAGTACATTGATGTCCCCGGGTGAATTTATCATCACAATTATAACCACGGGGACTTCACTTAGTGAACATCTCACATAGCACGTTCGATCATGGGATATTAAAAAATACCCTTAATTTCCAAAGATATTGACCCAAAATATTTTTGTTGAAACCCCCTCCCAATACTTAAAACCTCCTCCCCACCCCTTTTTATACCTCAATCCTTATAAACCACCCTACCCATTCCCACCTTAAACCCCTCATCCCCCCAATTCTTGAAATATATTGGTTCAATTTTTAATAATTTTAAAACCCACAATATGAACTAATGTGATAGGATATTGGTCAACAAGTGAAGCCCCCGTGATTATAGCAAATTCCTTTTTCCCTATGTGCCCGCATCTCGGCTTCAGACAAATGCTTGATAGGAGTGGTTCTAGGAGATAGAAGGATTGGATATCTTTGCGGAAACATAATTTTGAATGGAACAAAAGTGGATTTGGGGTGTTGCTGAGCCCTAATCCTGTCCTCTGCCAACTTAGCAAACCCTAGGATTTCCATCATTGTGTTGGGACAAAACATTGTAACATTAGATCGGATTGTATCCTTAAGACCACTGATAAAACAAGTCCTGTAGAATGCATCAGAAAATCCGTTTGTGTGCTTGACTAAGTTCTCAAATTCTGTCTGATACTATCTCATAGTGCTAGTCTGGCGAATTTTGGTGAGTGCTCCTATGAATTCATCAAAACCACTAGGGCCAAATCGGTGCAAAAGGAGTTGGAAAAAAATTATCCATTGGGGCTCTTCATGATCCTTGATGTACCAACAGAACCATTGAAGGGCTTCACGTTCGAAATGAAATGATGCAAGTGGGACTTTGGTGACATCAAAAGTATTATGCATATTAAAGTATTGTTCTTCCTTGTGTATCCATCCACTTGGATCATCACCATTGAAGCGAGGGAATTCAATCTTCGGCCTAGAAAAGTTGCTGGAAGAAGAGAACGCAGTGCCTTCAGAAGACTCAGGTTGTTGTCGGTTGGTCATGGTTGAATATTGAAGATGGAGGTTGAGAAATATTTTATCTAGATCTTCAAGTTTGGTCTTGAGGGTGACAAGTTCTTCTTCCATTTGTCTATTTTCTCCTGCACAGGTGACAACCATAAGCAAGATTTTTTTTTTAATCGGAAATGGGTGCAAAAACAAAAACAGAGATGGTTTTAGAAAAGGAAAATTTTGAGTTGGGAAAAACACGAGTGGGTAACTAGGTTATGGAAACTTTCTAAGGGACAAGGAAATGCATTTCAGAAGCAGGGTGAAAGAAGGAGATGGAATTTTGGGCTTCGAGAAGTGGACTTGGGATGGGTCCTCAATGAATGAAATATGTAGAATGGAATGACAGGGGTTACAGTGAATTTTCAAGGGAAATGGAGCTAAATCAAGGAATATATGGCTGAAAAACATATTTTTTTTTCCTAAAGAAATGATCTGTGGCGGTGCTAGAAAGCTATGCTTTATCAACTTGAATTGGAGTAAATGATTTGTGACAAGTCTGGAACTCTGCATGTTATCAACTTGTTGCAGCTGAAACTTTTCTCCCCGAATTTCTTAAATTCAGGACCCCTCATGATTTTTCTTTAATTTTTGAATCCTGTGAGTTGTTGGCATGTGTTTCAATCTTTAAATGATTACAAAGCTTAACTCTTGACCAAGGTCTGGTTTTTTGATTGCGCTGAAGTTTATGGTGATCCCTAGCTGTTAAGATTGTTTTGTTTATTGATCAAACCAGTTGTCTTTACTTGGGTCGCCATTGTTGGATGTTTGAAGTTGACTGAAACACTTAGTTTTCATTGTTTTGATCGGAAGTTTGAACCATTTTCTGTTCGCTGTTGCGGCTCCTAAAGCAACTTAGATTTCGAAGTGTGAAAGCACCGATGGCCGATGCGTTTTAACCTATTTTAGTCACGTGCATGAAGTCATTTCTCGTCCGCCGTTGTGGATGGAAAAGCCTTTTGTCTTTCGAAACGCAAATCCGTCCGACGTCCGACTTGCATTGCATGGCTTTAGTTTCTCTTTTCCGCTGTTGTGGCTCTCCAAGTATTTTGGCTTTCGAAGTTCAAATCCTTCCGACTTCCGATTAAAGCCTCTCTTGCACGCGTGTCACTTGTCCGTGATTTGGATTTCTTCCGCCGTTGTGGATGGGAAAGCCCCTTGGCCTCCGATGTTATTTCTTTCCGATTGTTGATTCTAAGTTTTCCCGCCAGTGTGTTTCCTGTTGACTGCCGTAGGCTAGGTTTGTCAGGCCCGTAGATGGTGCGCCTCGCCAGTTCCTTGTGGGATTGTCGTTTAATTGATAAAATTTGCTATTTTGAATGATGCTGGTCGATTGATGGCAGGTCATTTTGAGGAGATCAAGTACTCTACTGTGGTGCTGAGAAAGACGAACCGTTTGGAAAGAATATAACTGAAATCAGAGGGATCGCCAGGAGAACCAGGGGAGTGGAAAACAAAACCCGGAGCTATAACGGCGCGAGCCCAAAAAGTCATCAGTTACCAAGTGGTCCATGATTACATACAGATAAGGAATGTGAGGCGTTTGAGAAAATGAAAGATCATGTGTCTAGGGAAAACGAAACGCTCTGGAATTATAGTTTAAATATTTGAAAGTAGGAATTAGAAAGGGCTTTTTCCCTGGAAAATTTTGTAAATTTTTGCTTGTAAGAGGAACTACTTCGTTTTACAAAGGGAGCTGCAATTTTGGCTGTTGGAGAGAGTACAACATGGAATGCATCAAATGTAATTAAATGAGCAATGTTGAAGGGGAACTATTTCGTTTTCAGCTGTGTCTCCTCGACTGTGAGATTTCTCTAGTTTCTTGAACCTATGTTCTTGTTGAACTTCTTTCAGTAATTTTTGTGATGTTTCCTACTCCGAGTAATAAATGCTGTTCATAAAGCAATTGGCTATCTGGTTGTTTGAATATCTGTAATTGTTCATATGTTTTGAAAGAAGTATCAGCTATCTATAGCTCTTCATAGTACATGTACGAAATATATTACTCATACAAAACGATAACCTTGCTCCCTAGGGATAGATTAGATAGTTAAGTTATTTCTTATTATATGTGATTTGGCTGTTGGTGAGTCTAAGACGAGAGCTAAGAACCTGCGCATCACATTGTGATGGCTCCTTGCATTCTGATCACCTTGCATTTAGTTAGGCACTTGCATTTCATTTTTAAGTCAAAATACAAAAAACTCGGTGAACTGGGCCGCAACCGGTAAAACTTTGTTTTTTTTTGTTACCTTGACCTACGGTAGCCAGACCGCAAACCGGACGGATTCCCTACACCAAACAGTCAATGGGATAGTTGGGAACGTTGACTAGGGAGAATCCATTACTATTGTCGCCTGCAAATTTCCAGGCCTCAACAGTTTTGGCGCTAGAAGGAGGGCCGCAAGTGCATGGCTGGCCGAGGAAACCCGTTTTCCCGAGATTTTTCCACCGGTGACAGTTCCCAAAGAAGTGGGTTCCATAATCCAATCCAGGAAGAACACAAAGAACATATATATGCTGTTGGTAACGAAGTGGTTAACGACCTAAGAAGACACACTCGGGCATATGTAAAGAATCTTGGAGGGTTGCCAATTATCCCTAACTTGCCTAGAAGAGAGTATAAAAAGAAAGATAGTCCTGTAACAGAAGACTTAGTGTTGGTCGGATATTGGGAAGAGCTGGTAGAAATAGCCTTACAAGAAGTGGTGCTACCTTTGAACCAAGAAGGCCCAGAGACCCCTCACAGTTCTCCTTCTCATACTCTAGTTGGTTCACCTCCTCACTCCCCACCCAGACTCATGGTAGGAGTTAATGCTAATCAACCGCCTAACCCACCTAATCCACCACCTGCATGGAGATCCAGATCACCTCTAAATCTAACACCTCCATTACATGACTTACCCCAATCCTTCGAAAAATTGCTGCCTAAATTTGACCCCAATGAGAAAATCCTAGTGGATGATCATCTGCAGAGTTTCTACTTGGCAATAGAGGGTTTAAGGGCTGGGGAGCATGAAGATGTAGTATGTTGACTTTTCCCGCATACACTTAAAGGAGCTGCAGCTTCATGGTATTTTGGGTTGCCTGCTAACTCGATTCCGGACTGGAATACCTTTGAGAGGATTTTTAAAAGTAAGTATGCGACCCAAAAGACTCATGCTGCCCTCATGAAAGGACTATGTGCATTGAAGAAAGAGAAAAAGGAAAAAGTGCACAGTTTCACACAAAGGTTTGCAACATATCTTAAGAACTTCTCTGAAACAGATAAGCCTTCAGACAAAGTATTGATTGAGTACTATACTTCAGCTTTGGGTCTTGATTTGGCCATGTTTGCGAAAGGTAGGGCCAAGCCTACTCTGACAGAGACCTATGAAGAGGCAGAAGTGGTGGAAGCAGAAAGAGAAAGTATTGAAGAATATCCAGAACAATCAGGAGAGAAAGGTGCGGGGAGAAAAGCCTTATTGTTTGCTAAGCCTAAAGAAGAAAAGTCGCCAGATCTAGAAAATATGGCCAAGATGATGCAGAAGCTTTCCAACAAGATCATAGATATGGAAAAAAAAAGGAGGCACAAAGGTTTTATAAGCCATATTATAAGAAAAGAGAGGATAAGGATCATTCTAATCCTCCTCCTCACAATGCTGCATCCATGAATCTAACAGAGGTCGGCATGGATAATTTTTTCACTTTCCACCAACAGCCACACTCTAAAAAGAATTGTACACAATGGATAAACTCTATGATGCTAGTGATGAATCAACTGCTGGATTCTAGGTTAACAGAAGAAGGAGATGAAGAAAGAAAAGAAAATTCTGCCTCTATGTCTAATGAAGATCAGGAAAAGGAGACCTTGGCATTATGGAATTCTGTCTCATTATTTGATGCTGAAGAAGGAAACACTTAGGGATACAAGGGCATTATGGAGACCAACGTGGCCACAAAAATCCAAGGAACGGTGAAGGACGACAGTCTTATTCTTCCAAAGATCAGAAGGATGCAGAGAAATGTTAAGAAGAAGTTTCAAAATAAAGCCTTGGCTGATAAGATTCCAGAATTCACGATTACCAGCCAAAGTCCTAGACAGGATGATACAATAGCCAAGCCAAGTGAAGGAAATGCTGACAAACCACATCCAATTGGACAGCTGATGAATTATGACATTGTGGATGATTTGAAAAAGGTAAAAGTGAATGTTCCACTATTCGAAATGTGTAAAGTGCCGCATCAAAAAGAGAGATTGTTGAAAGCACTTGAAGCATCAGATGACAAGCTTCCCGCTGACAATCAACCTCAGGACGAAGAAGAAATTGGAGAAACCAACGTTGGAGTTGAGTCTAAAGCTAAACATCTACCTTTCCTCCTAATGTTTGAAATTTTTAATCATAACGTGCACAATTGTCCGGTAGATTCGGGGGCATCCATTAATGTCATGCCCATATCAGTATGTAAGAAGATAAATGGGCAGCCAAAGCCAACCACGTGGAGGGTGGTTCAGTTGGATAGGACAAACGTTAAGGTAATTGGTGAGATGAAATATGTCCTAATCCGTCTGGCATCCAATGACAAAGTATGCCAAGTTATTAACATCATAGTGGCTGATATACCGGACGCTTACGGTCTGGTCCTGAGTAGAGATTGGTCAGCCAAATTAAATGGATATTTCACTTCAGATTGGTCACACCTATGGTTGCCATACAAGGGGAGTCCAAACCAGATCAAGATTCTAAGAGAACCCCACATGAAGTACAATGTTACCCAACTGGATGAGAAGAATATACCTGTGGATTCTGTATTGGGAAATTATTTTCTTGAGTTGGAACCAGGGAATTATCAAGTGGAAGAAGTCGGCAACCCATCTGATACTCAACCTGATCTCCTTCGATTCTCGCAGGCTGACGAGATTGATTGTAAAATAGTAGACTTAGCAGTAGGAGTAGATTCATTTTCAGTAGTTAATGATTTTTGGACTTTATTTTTCGATGGATCTAAGACGTTAGAAGGGTCAGGGGCCGGCTGTGTCCTAATTGACCCACAGAAAAATAAACATTTCCTTTCATGTAGATTAGAGTTTGAATGTACTAATAATACAGCTGAGTATGAAGCACTGGTGCAGGGACTCAAGAAAGCGATTGAATTGAAGGTAAGTAATTTAAAAGTTTTTGGGGATTCTGAAATTATTGTGAAACAAATCCGGAATCAAATCCACTGTATTTATCCTCACTTAAAAGCTTACCAGAATGAGGTATGGGACCTTCTGAAATGTTTTAATGCATTCAACATTTTTTCAATCCCAAGAATTAAAAACGCAGCAGCTGACTTATTAGCCACTTCGGCCGCTAGGCTTGTACCCTCAAATAATCGATGTACTGTTGAATTGCTTTTCAGGCCTTCAATACCTGATATGATTACCAACCTGCAGGCGTTCGATGATGACCAGCAAATTATAGAATGTTTAACAAATGACGAGGTATTCAAAGGAGCGATTATTGATGATGAAGAACACCAGGCAGAGATGAAATTTGATAATTTCATTCCTAAAGGGGTCAGAACGTTAGAAAATATGTTTGACTTGAATGAAAAGTTTAGGAGACCCGCCAACATGAAGACTCACAGCTCAACTCTACAGTTCGAGCTGATAAATTTGGGGACTGAAACAACGCCTAAGTTCGTGAATCTCGGCAAATGCTGTTTGCCGACAGAAAGAGACAAGTTCATCAGTCTATTTAAACAATACAAAGATGTCTTTGCTTGGACGTACCAAGAGCTAAAGACATACGATACCAGCATCATCAAGCACGTTGTTCTCATCAAGGAGGGAGTCAAGCCATATCAGCAACCCTTGAGGAAAATGCATCCAAAACTGGAACCACTGGTTTAGAGTGAGGTAAAGAAATTGTTGGATGCTAGAATCATTTTTAAAGTTAGACACTCTGAGTGGGTATCAAATCTGGTACCGGTCAGAAAGAAGTCAGGAGAAATTAGACTGTGTGTGGATTTTAGGAACTTAAACCGTGCATCGGATAAAGATAACTATCCTGTGCCACCCATGGAGCAGCTGCTACAAATGGTTTCAGGTTCTGAACTATTTTCATTATTAGACGGGTTCTCTGGCTACAATCAGGTATTGGTAGCCGAAGAAGACAGATTAAAGACACCATTCAGCACAAAATGGGGAACTTTTGCCTATATAAGGATGCCCTTTGGACTGATTAATGCTGGAGCGACATTTCAGAGAGCTATGGACATAGCTTTCCGTGGACTGATTGGAAAAAGTGCTGTGGTGTACCTTGATGACATTACAATATTAGCCTTCAGATCATTATTGTGAAAATATGTATACTAATATAAGAGTAAAGAATTGGACACTAACACTTTCTTTGTTGACCACATGTTCTCTCTCCATATCTTCTACTCTTTTCAGTAGTTCAGTTATTGCTATTTTCAAAGATGAGATTTCCTCTGTTTTTTCTATCACTGTAGCTTGGCTTACAACTAGTGCCTCCTTGTATGGAATTTTTCCAAACAAGTTAGTTGGCATAACTCCTAAGCTAATACCACGACATTGTCCTCTTGCATCAACCCCTAGTACCTTGGCAAGGGAATCATCCCTAGCTGCAAAGTCTTTAGATGCAACTTCTACTTGTGCTTGTTCAATTTTTTGCTAGCATTGACATACAATTAAATCAGATCATAGAAGAAAACATTTCCAACATGTAAAATGAAATTTTAATCAATATCTAAATTAAAAGGTTGAGAACATACTATTGCTTCCCCTACAACTGGTGTGATTGGAGTGCCATCCTTCTTTTGATGGCACTTCTTCCATAAGTCAGCCCTAGTAATGCTTGTAGTTGTATCATTAGAGGCTATAGATTTTTTCTAGTTGCAACAAGTAAAATAGTATGGTCAAGTTGTGACATTTAAATGAAAATAAAATATGCTAATATTTCTCATATCAGATAAAATATCATTACAACTGTATACCATATCATCTTCGACCCGTTGATAACCTCGATGTCCAGAGGTGTGCAAGTCCCTCTCATTTCCTCTCATTTCCTTGTTTTGTTTCCTCATATCCTAGTAATCAATTGAAAATAACATATATAATTCAACATTACAAGCCAATAGATATTCTAAAAAAGTTGATTATATAATATGTGCTTTTTTCTTACCAGAAATTCAGTGGTGGCTCATGATAGGACGAATTTTCTCCACACTGTCTCACTTATCCTAATTGGAGGAACATTTTTTAATCTTTCCTCTGATGACTGATAAGGGTCACATTATTTTTTGGTCAACCAATATCTATGACTATTTTCCTTACGTCCAATGGATTTCATACAATATTCTTTAAGGACCGGAGGGATTATGAATTTTTCTTGCAACATACAAGAATTGCATCTTTAGATGCCATGCATGGTTTGAAAATAAAGTTCAAAATCATCCAAACATAGAAATGTTGGAAAAAAATACACGTAATGTCTAATACTCACATCAATAATGTTCCACAAGTCCTCCTTTAATTGATCTGAAACTTTCCTCCTGTTAGGATAATCAACCCATAGTTTACCCACTTAGACATTAATTCCATTATTTTTGTCTTATTTGCCTAGTTCATGTGTCCCACCTTGTGCAAGTTGCTATTTGCCTATCTATAATGGTCAAACTTGGCATATTTGACTCATGGAGCACATGGGAGATCTAAAGGAATCAATTCTACTTTATTCCTGACCTCCTAGGCGCCCTTCTGCTTTTTCTGCTTTATTGCCTGCTTTTTAAGTGTTTTAAGGCAAAAGGAAAAGCTAGACTAGGTAAGGTTGACTTGTTTTTTGTCCTACACATCCTCCTCTCTTTTCTCCATGAAAAAGCATGTATGAGCTGCCATTCCACCACTCTTTAGCTTTCCTATGACTTTTTGCCAATTCGTGAGCTCCATGACAGATTTGGGATCAGCTTTTTACACCTATGGGGGATTTGCTTATTTTTGGTAAGCCTGCTTTATGCTAGATTTGGATGCCTCCTCATGCATTCGATTTCTTGATGTATTCTATTTATTCAGAAACCTATGTTATTACAGGGTTGGCTAATGTACACTCAGTTAATACAATTTAGTGTTACAGCTCCATATTCAGTCTCTCTTGTTAGCAATTTTGCATGATCAATTGATAATTGTTGTGAGTAAAATTAATCTATTGTTGCCCTTAATTTCCACATGGTATCAGAGCCATTGTAGGTTGTTTCTCTCCTTCAAAAATTGTTTTGCAGGTTCGACATCAAAGACTGGTAGCCTTCTACTGACAGCCGGGACAGATTTTCTAGAGCTATGGATCAATCACAGAAAACTATCTTGACTCCCTTCAATTTCTTTGAATGGAAAGCAGAGATGGAGATACTGTTGAGAGAAAAAGGACTCTATAGGGTGACTATGGCAACAGAAGCAGAGCCCAATGCAGCTACAGAGAAGATAAAATGGCACAACAGGAGGGATGAGGCTTATGGCCTCCTATTTCTAGAGACCTCCTTTTCCATCTCGATGGATTGACATCACCGAATGAAGTATGGGAGAAGCTTGCTGATATTTTTGGAAAGACAGATGAGATGAGGGGACATCAAATCAAGAATGAGCTGATTTCTCTGAGTCCAACAAGCTTTGAATCCCTGCAGCTATATTTCTCCAAGTTCAAAGCACTAGTTTTGCAGCTGAAACAGTGTGGTATTGAAAAGAAAGATGATCAGCTCGTACTGGCCATCCTATCGAAGCTGGGCCCTGATTATTCAGTGTTTGTTTTGACCTTCTATGCCACAAAACTGACAGCTCGAGCCTGGAAGATGCCTAGCCTTGCAGATTTCATGGAATCTCTCACACAAGAACAGGACAAGCTGGTGATGATGGGCACCATCAAACCATCCAAAGATAAAGTTTTGATTGATGGAGATTCGAGGGTGGATTCAAAAAGCAAAAATAAAGCTAAAAATCCACCTGAGCAAAAGAGAGACAAGAAACAGTCTCCGAAGGATCAACAAGGTCCCAAGAAGAATAACCAAAAGAAGAAGAACAAAGGTGAAATGAACAAGTGTGCATACTGCAATAAGGGCAATCACACTGAAAGCTCTTGTATGAAAAAGCAGATAGACATGCTGACCAATCTCCTGGAGAAGAG
>LPNX010581090.1:111504-181635 GCA_001517045.1 Pseudotsuga menziesii | reverse complement strand
AACCTCTGCACCCCTCGAGCTGATCCATAGTGATGTTGCTGGTCCATTCCCTCATATGTCCATGAGTCAGGCCAAGTATGCATTAACTTTCATTGATGAATTTTCCAGGTATTATTGGGTTCACTTCCTGAAACACAAGTCTGAAGTTTTTGGCCTATTCAAAGTCTTTAAGGCTTTGGTTGAAAACCAGTCTGGAAGGAAACTCAAGGCCCTCAGATCTGACAATGGTGGTGAGTATGTCAAGTCTGATTTTATTAACTATTGTGTAGATGTAGGTATTCAGATGCAGCATTCTATCCCTTACACACCACAACAAAATGGTGTTGCTGAGAGGAAGAACAGATCACTGAAGGAGATGGCAACATGCATGATGGAGGCCAAAACTTTTCCACCAAAGTACTGGGCCGAAGCTATCAACTGTGCAGCCTATATTCAGAATAGGGTGCCTCACAAACAGCTTGATGGTATGACTCCCTTCGAAGCATGGAGTGGGCACAAGCCAGATGTGACCCATTTCAGGATTTTTGGCTCAAAGGCATGGGCTAGAATCCCGACAGAGAAGAGGAAGGCTTTGCAGCCCCAAAGCCAAGAGTGTATTTTTGTTGGATACTCTAGAGATTCAAAAGGGTACAAGTTAATAAATATGAGCACAAACAAATCCTTCATTGAAAGGTGTGTTCAGTTTGAAGAAGAACCCCTTGCAGAAGTGGAAGTTGGTGAAGCCTCTTCACCACCTGAACCTCAAGAAGTAAGTAAAGAGTTTGTTGAACATGCTGATTCTGATTTGTTTGATGGATATGAATTTATTGCAGACCCTAACATCCCCACAAGGCCAAAATGGGTAGCCAAGACACTACATGCAGCAGGTGAGCTAGCTGGGGATCCCAATGACCCAAGGAGGACTAGATCTCAATTTGAGAGTGGTCTGTGCATGAAGGATCCTATGTTTTCTGAAAAATTCTATTTGATGGTGGAGTCTGATCCTCAAACATATGAAGAAGCAGTAGGAGATCCAATATGGCAAACAGCAATGAAGGAGGATTTCAGCTCACTCCAGAAGAGCAACACATGGGAGGTAGTGGATCTTCCCCCAGGGAGAAAACTAGTACAGTGTAAGTGGGTCTATAAGACCAAATTTGCTGCTGATGGTTCACCACTGAAGTACAAGGATAGATTGGTATCCAAAGGCTACTCATAGGTTCATGGCATATATTACAATGAGACCTTTTCCCTAGTGGAAAAAATGGATTCCATCAGGCTAGCTCCAGCCATTGCAGCCTCAAGGAAATGGGAGGTACATCACATGGATGTAAAGTGTGCCTTCCTAAATGGAGATCTCACTGAGGAGATATATATGCAGCAGCCTCAAGGTTTTGCTACTAACCCTTCTCTTGTGTGCAGGTTGAGAAAGTCATTGTATGGGATAAAGCAAGCCCCCAGGGCTTGGTATGCCAAGATTGATAGCTTCTTGCTATCACTGAATTTTGTTCGGTGCAAATCAGATCCAAATGTCTATTTGAAGTTATTTAATGGTTCATTAATGATCATTGTGTTATATGTTGATGACCTCCTCATTACAGGAAGCTCACAGGCTGAGATTGCTTCCTTAAAAGGAGCTATGAACCAAGCCTTCTCCATGACAGATTTGGGGCTCTTAAGTCAATTTTTGAGGCTTGAGATCTCTCAAACCAAAGCTGGAATCAAGGTGCACCAGTCCAAATATTCCTTGGACTTTCTAAACAAATTCAAAATTAAGGATTGCAAAGCAAGCAAAACTCCTTTCCTTTCAGGAGTAAAGCTGGAAGAAGCTGATTCTTCACCGATGGTAAACAATACACTGTATAGGCAATTGATTGGCTATTTGTTGTATTTGACACATAATCGACCTGATATTTGTTATGCAGTAAGTGTGGCTTCTAGATTCATGGATCAGCCTCAAGAGATCCATTGGAAAGCAGCCAAAAGGATCCTTAGCTTTGTTCAGGGAACAAGGACACATGGGATCTTCTATAAAGCAAAATATGATCTTGAGTTGATTGGATTTACTGACAGTGATTGGGAAGGTGATAGCACAGATAGAAAGTCCACATCAGGATATGTGTTCATGCTTGCAGAAGGGCCAATCAGCTGGTCAAGCAAGAAACAGAGTGCCATTGCACTCTCATCTACAGAAGCAGAGTACAGAGGAGTTGTTAATGCAGCAACTCAATGTTTATGGTTGCAGGGTTTACTTGGAGAGTGTGGTTTCGAACTTGAGTACTCAACTACCATCTACTGTGATAACCAGAGTACCATTCGAATCTGCAAGGATCCAGTTCAGAAGCAGAGAACCAGACACATTGAGATCCATATGCACTACATCAGAGAACTTGTGCATGATGGCACCATTCACCTACTCTTCTGTTCATCTTCAGAACAAGTAGCTGACATCTTCACCAAAGAATTTTGTGAGAAGACCTTCAGAAATATCAAATCACTGCTAGGGATTGCTGATCATGCTGTGAAAGCATGAGTGAAGACAATATTCTACAATTTTGTTTTACATTTCATGTTTAAGGGAGGAATTTCCCAAGTTGGTTTTGCCTCTTTCCTTGTTTAAATGGATTTGCAGTATGTAAAGGGTGACTAAGCCTTGTTGCTAGGCCCTATAATTTTCTGATATATTACTCATAAGTCAGGCTTAAGGGGGGGTGTTAGAATAATCAACCCATAGTTTACCCACTTAGACATTAATTCCATTATTTTTGTCTTATTTGCCTAGTTCATGTGTCCCACCTTGTGCAAGTTGCTATTTGCCTATCCATAATGGTCAAACTTGCCATATTTGACTCATGGAGTGCATGGGAGAGCTAAAGGAATCAATTCTACTTTATTCCTAGCCTCCTAGGCGCCCTTCTGCTTTTTCTGCTTTATTGCCTGCTTTTTCAGTGTTTTAAGGCAAAAGGAAAAGCTAGACTAGGTAAGGTTGACTTGTTTTTTGTCCTACACATCCTCCTCTCTTTTCTCCATGAAAAAGCATGTATGAGCTTCCATTCCACCACTCTTTAGCGTGCCTATGCCTTTTTGCCAATTCGTGAGCTCCATGACAGATTTGGGATCAGCTTTTTACACCTATGGGGGATTTGCTTATTTTTGGTAAGCCTGCTTTATGCTAGATTTGGATGCCTCCTCATGCATTTGATTTCTTGATGTATTCTATTTATTCAACAACCTATGTTATTACAGGGTTGGCTATTGTACACTCATTTAATACAATTTAGTGTTATAGCTCCATATTCAGTCTCTCTTGTTAGCAATTTTGCATGATCAATTGATAATTGTTGTGAATAAAATTAATCTATTGCTGGCCTTAATTTCCACACCTCCAATCAGAATAATTGATTGGAACCATTTCCCTTGTGAGCACACCTAGTAATGAAGATAGCTTCATGGAGTTTGGACCAATTGCTTGGTTCCTTTCATTGAAATGAATTTCGATATTTTCCTCCAAGTTATTGATTTCCACACATTTAATTGCTCCTCTACCTTTCTTCTTGAATTTCTCTGTCGATGCTTTTGTAGAGGGATCTTCACCTTGTATACTAATATCGTGTTGGAATTGTTATTTGTGAACATATTCTATAAAAGAAGGGCAAGTAAAGGTGTTATGGATTTCAAAGTCATAAAATTTTATTTATGAAGAACTACAAAAGTATACATTGATGACCTTACCTTGTTCGTCATGTTGCTCCACCTCTTTTGTGTCAAGGGATCTTCCCCTTCTACACTGTTATCCATATGGCATGGTTGTTTGTGAACATCTTCTATAAAAGTAGGAAACTTAAAGGTGTTATGTATTTCGTAATCATAAGATTTATAGTTATAAGGAACTAGAAAAATCTGAATTAATGGGCTTACCTTGTTCATGTTGCTCCTCCTCTTGAAAAGAGGAAAATGTACCTTTGTCATTTGCTTCTTTGTTAGGACTAATAGAGTCATTCAAAGGCATAGAAGGTGTACTAATATTCTTTGCTATTGTTTGTATTTTCCTCTTCTTTGCAACTGTAGCCAAGAATGGTATTAAACATATGCCTAACATCATCATACAATAAAAATAAGCATTATGTAACTACATAAGGAAATACATTGTTCTATTTCTAAATATTTACCTTCTGATATGCATGTCCCCTTCTTTAGCATTTGATCATTTTGACGCGTTATTTTTGAAAATTTCACAATCATATTTTTTTGATTTCATGTCATAACATGCTTTGCCTATTTTTTTTAATGATTAGAGTGTTGATTAGCCATAGCCTATTAGATTGTTATTAAAGTACAAAGTAATATGTTTTAACAACTTAAATTAAATAAAATTAGTATTCCCATTTGTTGTTATGGGGGATTTTGTTTTTTGCAAAGAAATCATAGATGTAACCTCTTGGGTGGCTCAGCCACAGTCTTATTAATACAAAACCTACTCGTTTCTGTTAAAAAAAACAATTTAAATTAAATAAAAATAATGATATACTTCAATCACAAACAATCACTTACCCCCATGTCTCCACTTGTACAAATCCTGCATAATTAACCAAAAAAATAAATTCCATCATCACTCAATTGTTAACTGAAATTTGTTTAAATGTTTAATCTATCTAACAAGTTTCAAAAGTAAAAGGGAAGACTTTCTGTAAGGACTATCTGCTAAAAGGAACATGTGTCATAACTTGAGAGAGAGAGAGAGGGTTAGAGTGTTGTAGGTTTAGGTTAGACACGTATAGTAGCCAACAAGATATCCCAGTCTCCAAGAGTGAAGACCCCTCAGCCTTAGAGGCTACAAGTAGGACAAGGTTTACACAAGAAGCCCAAAATATGAACACGGTAACAGTCTTGCAGCAGTGGGAAAGTGCAGTCCAACTCTAGTGCTCACAAAAAAATCACAACCCAACTAAATGAATGTCAAACAATCCATGGCTTAGCTAGAAATAGCCACCACAATCCACGGTCATCCCTAGAGGAAACCAAAAGTTTTACAGAATTTTTAAAATTTTGTAGCATAGGAACCACTATTTTGATTTATGTCAATAAATAATGCAGAACAACAATGCAGCAAAACATAAGTTACACCTCATGTAGATCACCTCAATATATCCCAACAGCTTATCTTCAACTTTCGTGGTGTTGAATATTAGAATCAAAGCAAGTAAATGTTGGCTTGTGCAAAAAGAAAACGCCGCCCTTTACCAGCAAAACTATTTGTGGGAGATAAAATGTGAAAAGTTATGTTAGGGGTCCCATTTTTTTTCTTTTTTTAATTTTCTTTTTTGGTTTCTTTTTGGTAAATTTAATTTCCTTTTTTTTTGGTATAGATAGCAAAAACACCCAAGTTTTCTCCTAAGGTTTTCAATGAAAAGGGGAACAACCCTCGTACTATGAGTCATGTAGGTGGACCAAAGGAAGGAAGGAGGGAACCAAATAAATGCATCAAAAGGAAATGCAATATTAGCCTATTGTGGTGGATGACATGAAGTTAAATAATGTAATAAGCATGGCTTCTAAGGCATTGAATGTGAGGATTATTTTTATAAGGATGGGGACAATGAGTTTGTTTCAATAGATTCAAGTGCAGTAGTAATCAATTTTACCTTACCACATAAGAGATTTCATTTTCATCTGAGGTTAGATGTTGAGGTTACATCCAAACATATTATTATTTCCAGTAGGTATCTATTGCATTTATACCTATAGATATTAGTGTAATTATGAGAAGAAATATACGGTGTTAATGAATATAATCTATATGCTCTGCATAAGTTTGACAATTCATTAATACATTGGTTAAGGTACTACCTAGAGAAAACCGACAAGAACTACCTATATAATCCTTTTAAATATTCAGAATTTTTATCATTATAACCTCTTCCAACCATATGCAATTCTTATAAATATAAAAGGAATTTGAACCGGTATTAATAACCTATGTATTTCAGACATGTATTATACCATTGAAACAATTCTCCTAATGATAATTTGATAACTTGTTTGATGGACCATATGAATATGATGTGACCCCCATTTCCTTCTAAGTATAATTTTTAACCTACAATGTCAACCCTCCATCTCTTTATAATTATTAAACAAATTATAGGTATCTTATACCTAGTAATGTAGGTGTTAATGATGGAAAGGATACCTTTAATTTTTCTAATTCCTACATTAACACTTGTTATATGAATTAGTGAACCGTGACAATCTTGGAGCTAGATCAGAGAAAAAGATGGCTATATAGATCCAAAATTTCATCTAATATGTCCTTAACTAGTATTCCCCTAACCATCATCCCTAACTGAAAATAAATGACACCAATTAATGAAGTAACATATACTACCTTCAATAATGGACATAAGTGCAAAGGAGTAAAAGTTGTCATCTATCTTGCACTAGTACTAGAGAATATGAAGTAAAATGGTTGCGATCAACCAAATATTCATACTTACATTAATAATCCTTTAATGAATTGATTTCACAAGGAAAATGACATGATACGAATAAGGAGGTTGAGAGGGTATACCATGAAATCGACCATGTATATTAGCCTATTGTGGTGGATGACATGAAGTTAAATAATGTAATAACCATGGCTTATAATGCATTGATTGTGATGTTTATTTGTAGAAGGATGGGGGCAGTGAGGTTATTTCAATGTATTCAAGTGCACGAATAATCAATTTTATAAGCTTACCACATAAGGGATGTGATCATTAACTTCATCTGAGGTTAGATGTTGAGGTGACAATATCCAAACATAGTATTATTTTTACTCGGTATCTACTGCATGCATTTATACGTATGTGGATTTACCACTTACTTGAACAAATTACTTATATATATTCATTGAAGGTCCCCTCTCAATAAGTAAGGATACCATAAGGATAAAATAACTGTACTAAATTAGTCTATTTCCATGGACTCTCTTATGCTTCTACACAAGATATATATTTTCTCTTTGATATGCTATTTGTAACTATAACTGGCATCATTATTTGACTCATTATTTTTTCTTGGCTCACAAAGAGATATATGATCATATGCAATATTGAAACAATTTTATCTTGTTTTTTTCTTGGTTGGATTTATGATCTCTCTTCTTATGGAGATCATATGATCTAAAATTTCTATGGTGGTATGCCTTACAAATATCCTTTTTTAATTGACATAAAAATTATGTAACGAGGGATATTATAGTAATTGTGAGAAGAAATACACAGAGTTAATGCATATAATCTATATGCTCTCCACAAGTTTGACAATTCATTAATACATTGGTTAAGGTCCTACATCTTGGAGAAAACCTACAAGAACCTATATAATCCTTTTAAATATTAAGAATTGTTATCATTATAACCTCTTCCAACCATATTCAATTCTTATAAAGATAAAAGGAATTTGAACCGACATTAATAACCTATGTATTTCAAACCTGTATTATACCATTGAAACTATTCTCCTAATGATAATATGATAACTTGTTTGAGGGACCATATGAATATGATGTGACCCTGACCATCTCCTCCTAAGTATAATTTTTAACCTACAATGTCAACCCTCCATCACTTTATAATTATCAAACAAATTGTAGGTATATTATAAATAGTAATGTAGGTGTTAATGTTGATGGAAAGGACACCTTTAATTTTTCTAATTCCTACAACATTTGTTATATGAATTAGTGAACCATGACAATCTTGTAGCTATATCAGAGAAAAAGATGGCTATATAGATACAAAATTTCTTCTAATCTATCCTTAACTAGTATTCCCTTAACCGTCCTCCCTAACTGATCAAACGGATTGACACCAATTAATGAAGTAACATATACTACCTTGATTAATGGACATAAGTGCAAAGGAGGAAAAATTGTCATTTATATTGCACTAGTACTGGAGCATATGAAGGAAAATGGTTGTGATCAACGAAATATTCATACTTACATTAATAATCCTTCGATGAATTTATTTCACAAGGAAAATGACATGATACGAATAAGGAGGTTGAGAGGGTATACCATGAAATTGACCATGTATATTATCATATTGTGGTGGATGACATGAAGTTAAATAATGTAATAACCATGGCTTATAATGCATTGATTGTGATGTTTATTTGCAGAAGGATGGGGGCAGTGAGTTTGTTTTAATGTATTCAAGTGCACTAGTAATCAATTTTATAAGCTTACCACATAAGGGATGTGATCATTAACTTCATTTGGGTTAGATGTTGAGGTTACAATATCTAAACATAGTATTATTTTTACTCAGTGTCTACTTCATGCATTTATACGTAGGTGTATTTATCGCTTACTTGATCAAATTACTTATATATATTCATTTAAGGTCCCCTCTCAATAAGTAAGGATACCATAAGGATAAAATAAATTTACTAAATTCGTCTATTTCCATATACTCTCTTATGCTTCTACACAAGATATATATTTTCTCTTTGATCTGCTATTTGTAACTATAACGGGCATCATTATATGACTCATTATTTTTTTACCATGTTTATTTGTAAATTAAGGATGGGGGCAATACTGAGTTTGTTTCAATGTATTCAAGTGCACTAGTAATCAATTTTATAAGCTTAACACATAAGGGATGTCATTAATTTCATCTGAGGTTAGATGTCGACGTTACAATATCCAAACATAGTATTATTTTTACTTGGTATCTAGTACTGCATGCATTTATACGTAGGTGGATTTACCACTTACTTGATCAAATTACTTATATATATTCATTGAAGGTCCCCTCTCAATAAGTAAGGATACTATAAGGATAAAATAACTCTACTAAATTAGTCTATTTCCATAGAATCTCTTATGCTTCTACACAAGATATATATTTTCTATTTGATCTGCAATGTGAAACTATAACTGGCAGCATTATTTGACTCATTATTTTTTCTTTACTTACAAAGAGATCTATGATCATATGAAATATTCAAACAATTTTATCTTGTTTTTTTCTTGGTTGGATTTATGATCTCTCTTCTTATGGAGATCATATGAGCTAAAATTTCTATGGTGGTATTCCTTACAAATCTCCTTTCTCAATTGACATATAAATTAGGTAACGACGGATATTATAGTAGTCGTGAGAAGAAATATACTATGTTAATGCATATAATATATATGCTCCATAAGTTTGACAATTCACTAATACATTACTTAAGGTCCTACGTCCTGGAGAAAACCTACAAGAACCTATATAATCCTTTTAAATATTAAGAATTGTTATCATTATAACCTCGTCCAACCATATTCAATTCTTATAAAGATAAAAGGAATTTGAACCGGCATTAATAACCTATGTATTTTAGACCTGTATTATACCATTGAAACTATTCTCCTAATGATAATCTGATAACTTGTTTGAGGGACCATATGAACATGATGCGACCCTAACCATCTCCTCCTAAGTTTAATTTTTAACCTACAATGTCAACCCTCCATCTCTTTATAATTATCAAACAAATTATAGGTATATTATACCTAGTAATGTAGGTGTTAATGTCGATGGAAATGACACCTTTAATTTTTCTAATTCCTACAACACTTGTTATATGAATTAGTGAACCATGACAATCTTGTAGCTATATCAGAGAAAAAGATGGCTATATAGATCCAAAATTTCTTCTAATCTATCCTTAACTAGTATTCCCTTAACCCTCATCCCTTACTGATCAAAATGATTGACACCAGTTAATGAAGTAACATATACTACCTTGAATAATGGACATAATTGAAAAGGAGGCAAAGTTGTCATTTATCTTGCACTATTACTAGAGCATATGAAGTAAAATGGTTGTGATCAACCAAATATTCATACTTACATTAATAATCCTTTGATGAATTGATTTCACAAGGAAAATGACTTTATACAAATAAGGAGGTTGAGAGGGTATACCATGAAATCAACCATGTATATTAGACTATTGTGATGGATTCCATGAAGTTAAATAATGCAATAACCATGGCTTATAATGCATTGATTGTGATGTTTATTTGTAGAAGGATGGGGGCTGTACTAAGTTTGCTTCAATGTATTCAAGTGCACTAGTAATCAATTTTATAAACTTACCACATAAGGGATGTCATTAATTTCATCGGAGGTTAGATGTTGAGGTTACAATATCTAAACATAGTATTATTTCTACTCGGTATATACTACATGCATTTATACGTAGGTGGATTTACCTGTTACTTGATCAAATTACCTATATATCATTCAAGGTCCCATGTCAATAAGTAAGGATACCATAATGATAAAATAATTGTACTAAATTAGTCTATTTGAATAGACTCTCTTATGATTCTACACAATATATATATTTTCTCTTTGAAATGGTATTTGTAACTACTGGCATCATGATATGACTCATTATTTTTTCTTGCCTTACAAAGAGATCTATCATATTCATTCAAACCATTTTTTCTTGTTTTTTTCTTGGTTGGATTTATGATCTCTCTTCTTATGGAGATCATATGAGATAAAATTTCTATGGTGCTATGTTGTGGAAATTGAACCCAAGTGATAGAACAATTACACTCACAAAATTTCTAATCAAACATGCAAAATTACCATCAAAGGAGACTGAAATTGGAGCATAACACTAATATGTATTGAATAAGTGTACAATATCCAACCTTGTGAAGTCATAGGCTGCTACAATATATAATTACATGAGAGATTCGAATGCATAAGGATGCCATTTGAAATAGTCAAAAAGTAGGCTTACTAAATCTAGTCAAATCACCCATAGGTGCATAAAGCAGTTTCCAAATCCACTTAGAGGCTCACAAATTAGCAAAGAAAAGTAGGAAATCTAATCAGGGATGGAAAGACAACTCATACATGCTTTTATTAGGAGAAAAGGGTGGAGGATGATGTGGGCAAAAAACAAGTCAACTACACCTAGTCTTTCTTTCCCTTTTGCCTTAATTCTCAATAAAACAGGAAGCTTTGCAGAAAAAGAAGATATGCGCTTTGGAGGATCTAGAATAAAGAAGACATGCTAAATATGGTTTCTAGGAGGTTTCCCAAGCACTCCATGACTCGGTTTTAGCAAGTGTTTACTTCTATGACATGTAGAAGGCAACTAGCATAGAGTGGAATATAGGAGACTAGGTAAATAAGACAAAAATGATTTAATTAATGTCTAAGGTAGGTAACTATGGGTTGATTATTCTAACACCCCCCATTAAGCCTGAATTTATGAGTAAATATCAGAAAACTGTAAGGCCTAGAAACAAGGCTTAGTCACCCTTTATATACTTCATGTCCATTTAACCAAGGAAAGAGGCAAAAACCCAATGGGAAAATCCTCCCTTAAACATGGACAGTAAAACAAAATTTGAAAATCTTGTCATCAATCATGATTCATAGCATGATCATCAATCCCCAGCAGTGATTTGATATTGTTGAATGTTTTCTCACAAAAAACTTTGGTGAAGATGTCTGCTACTTGTTCTGAAGATGCACAAAAGAGTAGGTGAATGGTTCCATCATGCACAAGTTGTCTGATGTAGTGCATATGGATCTCAACATGTTTGGTTCTCTGTCTCTGAACTGGATCATTGCAGATTTGAATGGTGCTCTAATTATCACAATAGATAATAGTTGAAAACTCTGATTCAAAGCCACACTCACCAAGTATTCCCTGCAACCACAAACATTGAGTTACTGCATTTACAACTCCTCGGTACTCTACTTCTGTAGATGAGAGTGCTATGGCACTCTGTTTCTTGCTTGACCAGCTGATTGGTCCCTCTACGAGCATGAACACATATCTTGATGTTGACTTTCGATCTTTTTTGTCACCTACCTAATCACTATCGGTAAACCCAATCAAATCAAGATCAGATTTAGCTTTGTAGAAGATCCCATGAGTTCTTGTTCCTTGAACAAAGTTAAGGACCCTTTTGTCTACTCTCCAATGGATCTCATCAGGCTGATCCATGTATCTCGAAGCCACACTAACTGCATAACATAGATCAGGTCAAGTGTGTGTAAGGTAAAGAAAAAACCCAATCAACTTCCTATACATTGTATTATTTACCATAGGAGAAGAACCTACTTCTTCAAGCTTAACTCCTGAAAGGAAGGGAGTCTTGCTTGGTTTGCAATCTTTCATGTTGAAATTTTTCAGAAAATATAAGGCATGCTTGGACTGATGTAATTTTATTCCATGTTGGGATTGAGCAATTTCAAGACCCAAGAATTGGCTCAACAATCCCAAATCATTCATATAAAATGCATGGTTTCATTGCATCCTTCAAGGAGGCAATCTCTTTCTTTGAAATTTCTGTAATCAGAAGGTCATCCACATACAAGACAATAATCATCAAAGAACCATGAATCAGATTCAAATAAACATTAGGATCATACTTGCATCAAACAAAACTCAATGACAGCAAAAAGCCATCAATCTTGGCATACCAAGCCCTCGAGGCTTGCTTGAGCCCATACAATGATTTCTTTAACCTGCACACAAAATATGGATTAGAAACAAACCCTTGAGGTTGCTGCATGTAAATATATTTAGTGATATCTCCATTTAGGAAAGCACACTTCACATCCATGTGGTGTACCTCCCACTGCTTCCAAGCTGCAATGGCTAAAGCTAGCCTTATGGAGTCCATCTTTGCCACTAGTGAAAAGGTTTCATTGTAGTTAATACCATGTACTTGTTAGTAGCCCTTGGATACCAATATTGACTTATATTTCAAAGGTGAGCCATCAGCATAAAACTTAGTCTTGAAAACCCACTTACATTGAACTAGCTTCCTCCCTGGAGGAAGATCAACCAGTTCCCAAGTGTTGTTATTCTAGAGCGAGCTGAATTCTTCTTTCATGGTTGTTTGCCATATTGAATCATGGGATGCATATTCATATGTCTTTGGGTCTAATTCAACCATCATATAGCACTTCTCTGCAAACAAAGGGTCTTTCATACACAGGGCACTCTCAAACTGAGATCTAGTCCTCCTAGGGTCACTAGGATTTCCAACTAGTTCCCCAACTGCATGAATGGTCTTTGCTTCCCATTTTGGTCTTATAGGACTGCCAATATCTATAATTAAATCATCATTATCATACATATCGGAATCAGAAAACTCATTTGTCTCTCCACTTACATTCAATGGATCTGGTGGTGAAGAAGACTCTCCAACTTCAACTACTACTAAGGCTCTTCTTGGAACTGAACACTTCTTTCAATGAAGGCTTTTTCAGTGCTCAAGTTGATCAACTTGTACCCTTTTGAATCTTCAAAATACCCAACAAATAGGCACTCTTGTATTTGGGGCTGCAAAGCCTTTCTCTTTTTCAATTGGAATTCTAGCCCAAGCTGTTGATGTATTTGTAACTTCGGAATGTATTCATCTATGTATCTCATGTATTGTAACCCGATGTTTATCTGGGATGTATCTATAATGTAATTGAGTCATGTTGTCATGCCCCGATGTTCCAATCGGGAGAATCAATAATGTAAACAAGTCATGTCAAGTCATAGTCTGTAACCCTCTGATTGCCTAAGCGTTAAAGTCCCCGCAGTTCCGGGGCACTAGGGTTATTAGACTCTCCTAGTAGAGGTCAGCCGTGGTATGGTTTTAGTCATGTCAGGATTAGTATAAATAGAGAAATGGAGCCTCTATTTAACACACAACTCATCCACACTCAAGTGTAGCGCATAGTTGAGGAAGGAGAAGACACTGGGGCTAGATAAGAAGAAGATCACTGCTGTCGGGAGATCACTTACTGTTTTGGGGCTTTTACTGTTTTGGTGTTGATTCTATCTCTGAGGAAGTTGTGGGGTTTTCTCCATTTATGGTTTCCCCAAGGATAAACACTGTGTTCATTGTCTCTTGCAGGGATAATTTTAGGGGCGAAATTTAGCCCATGGGCTATTTTTCCATGTTTATCTCCAAAAAAAGATTCACCATTTTGCATTTTTTGAAGCCCTGTTTCGCCCAATTTTGATGGGGCACAAAATTTTCACCCTAAAAATTGCCAAATTATTGTATAAATGATATAAAATCCTTGGAAATTAAATTATTTTTGAAAAATATCGCCAAACATTTTATAGTTGGCATTTTAAGAATTGGTAAGATTCGCCAACATTTATACACTTTTAAATAAGTACGGTTCCTTAAAATCATCCCTAGTCTCTTGTGTTTGATTGTTGTGCTTGTTATTCTCTTAGTAAAGATCCTAATATAATGCTAGCTTAATGATGAAATTCTAACATGGTATCAGAGCTAACCTGAGAAGAAGACACTGTGCAGTTACGGGAACTAGGGCTTCCTAGTTTTTGGATATTCCTCCATATATTTTCAGCAAAAGTAAGGGGATATAACTCTCCTCCCTAGGGCGCATCTTTCTGTCAAAGCAGAATCCAATTCTGAGGTTTTTCCGTTGTGGACCCAACACTACTGCCAGAAATTAGGGCTTTTCACAGAAGAGGAATTTTTCAGTGAGCCCAGGCCTGGATTGATCTCCTCCCCAAAATCGAATTTAGGGATAAATTTCAAGGCATTTTCGTGAACAGATCTGCGGAAAAGCAAAACCCTAATTTTCTACTGAACCAGCACTACAGGATTTCAACTCAAGTTTCAGATCCGACATCTTGAACCTGGTAAGATATAAATCTTTTGTATTTCCATTTGAGGTTCTCAGTTTAAGATGTCTCATCATACCAAGCTTGATGAAAAGCTTGAGGGAGCTGATAACTTTCAATATTGGAAGTATAGGATCTCCCTGGTCTTGGAAGAGAATGATTTGGACTCCTATATCAATGAGGAGGTTCAATTTCCAGAGGGAGATGAGGCTAAGCCCTTGCATAAGAAGAAGTTGGTTATGGCAAAGAGAATCATTGCTGATTCTATCAAGGATCATCTCATACCACAAGTGTCCTCCCTTAAGACACCTAAAGCTATGTTTGATTCCCTAACCAAATTGTTTGAAGGGAAGAACATTAACAGGAAGATGACCTTGAGAAACCAATTGAAGAATGTGAAGATCCAGAATCCTGAGACTATTCAGTCTTACTTTACAAGGGTTTCTTAGATCAAAGAGCAGCTAGAAGTAGTAGATGAAGAAGTGGAAAATTCAAAGATTGTGATGACCACCTTGAATGGTCTCCCTAGATCATGGGAATCTTTCATTCAAGGAATCTGTGCCAGAAAGAAGTTATTCAAGTTCAGCAGGCTATGGAAAGAATGCTCTCAAGAAGAAGCTAGGATAGCAGCTCAAGAAGAGAAGATGGGTAGTGAAGATCAAGCCCTCACGGTTCACTCCAAGAAAAATAGGAGGAGCAATTATCACTCCAAAGGTAAGACCTCACACTCTAGAAAAGATCTAAATACCATTATATGTTACTCATGTGATGAGAAAGGTCACATATCCAAATTCTGCCCTAACAAAATAAATCTAAGGAAGAAGGGAAACAAGAGAAGACATCATGCCCATGCTGCAGAGGATGATGAACCTTCCACAAAGAGAATCAGAAAAGAGATTGATGACTCTTCAAGTGAGGATGAATATGTACTGATCTCCACTCTCACGAGAACTATTTCACATGGAAGCAATGATTGGCTTATAGATAGTGGTGCTTCCAAGCACATGAAGGGATTCAAAGAATCATTTTTAAAGCTATCTGAACATGAGTCACCTCATAAGGTGAAACTTGGGGATGACTACCAGTATCCAATAAAAGGTAGTGGTGAATCCCTATATAAACTAGAATCTCGAAATTCTTTGAAGATGAAGAATGTATTATTTGTTCTAGGACTAAAGAAGAACCTCCTCTCCATATCTGCATTGGATGCAAAAAGAATGAGGGTTGCTTTTGTAGATGGCAAAGTTCTTATGTGGCCAAAAGGAAAGACTTTTGACGATGCAATTATGATCGGAGAACAAGAAGGAGGCCTATACAAGTTGAAGGGCCAACCAGATCAAGCTTTGGTTCATGACACAGTAGAACCAAATGAACTATGGCATAGAAGGTTTGCACATGTGCATTACAGAGAAATACCACTTGCAAGCAAAGCTGTTGAAGGTCTTCCAGAATTACAATCAAAACATGAAGGGGTCTGCAAAGGATGTGCGAAAGGAAAGAATACAAAGAAGAAATTTCCAAGTAGCGAAAGTAAAGAAAAAGGAATCTTGATTATCATCCACTCCGATGTATGCGGACCAATGTCATCAAGCTCACTAAGCGGGTATGTGTACTATGTTTCCTTTACTGATGACTTTTCTAGGAAGACATGGATGTACTTCATGAAGAATAAAGACGAAGTGTTTAGCAAGTTTAAGGAATTCAAAGCCTTGATCAAGAACCAGACTGAAAAGAATATCAAGACTTTTTTATTAGAAAATGGCGGAGAATTCACTTCAAATGAGTTTAAGGAACTATGTAAGGACTCAGGGATTAAGAGGGATTTGTCCACTCCTTACAATCCAAAACAGAATAGGGTTGCAGAGAGGAAGAATAGAACCATCATGGAAGCTGCAAGAGCTATGCTTCATGATCAAGATCTTCCTATGCACCTTTTGGCAGAAGCAGCCAGAACAGCAGTGTATGTACAGAACCATACTCCACACAGAGTACTTGAGAACAAGACTCCTGAAGAAGTCTTCTCCGGCAAGAAACTAGAAGTCAACCATCTCAAAATATTCGGTTGTCCTATGTACATACACATTCCAAAAGAGAAGAGAAAAAAATTAGATCCTTCAGGAAAGAAGGGTATATTTGTGGGATACTCTGAAAGCTCGAATGTTTACAGAATATACTTCCTAGGATTCAAAAAGATTGACATCAGCAGGGATGTAACATTTGACAAAGATTCAGCCTACATCAAATCTAGAAAGAAACCTGCTGAAGAACGTGAAGAAGCAGAAGCTCCCAGAATTCATGATACAATCAAGAACGAAGAAACTCAAGAAGAAGATTGAGAATTTGAAGAACCACAAAGACCTGTAGATCCACCACAAGAGAAGAATCCTCACAAGAGGAAACCTACTTGGGTACGAGATATTATCCAAGGTGCGGAAAGATATGGGGTTCCAGAAGAGAATCTCAGAGAAAGAAAGAGGAACAGATCCTGTTCCAGTTATGTAGCTTTACTATGTGACTTCATTGATAAAGAACCTTTCGAGTATGAATAAGCTGCAGAATGGAAAGAATGGAAGGATGCGATGATCGAAGAGTATCAATTAATCATGAAGAATGATGTTTAGGATTTTGTCCCAAGACTCCCAAGACCAGAAGGGAAGTCAGTAGTAACTTCCAAATGGATCTACAAGATCAATCATGCTGCAGACGGTAGCATTGAAAAGTATAAGGAAAGATTTGTGGCTTGGGGTTTCTCCCAGAAAGAAAGAATAGACTATGAAGAAACCTTTTCACCTGTATCCAGATACACTTCCATCAGATCCGTACTTGCTCTGGCTGTAGTGATGAAATGGAAGATACACCAAATGGATGTCAAGGATGTCAAGACTGCTTTCTTGAATGGTGTAGTAGAAGAGGAAGTGTATGTAGAACAACCACTCGATTTTGAGACACATGATAGGGAGTCTCATGTGTGTAGACTAAAGAAAGCCCTGTACAGTTTGAAACAGGCACCTAGGACATGGCATGACAAAATTGACAGCTTTCTATCAAGTTTGGGCTTTACCAAGAGTAAAGCAGATTCCAACCTTTACTACAAGGTGGAAGGTGGCAACCCGGTGATACTTCTACTATATGTAGATGATCTGTTTGTGATAGGTATGAATGGGTTGATTGTTGATACAAAGAGAAAGCTTACTGCTGAGTTCGAGATGAAGGACTTGGGAATGATGCATTATTTCCTAGGTATGGAGGTGTGGCAAACTATAGATGGAATCTTTCATGGACAATAAAATTATGCAGTAGAGATCCTGAAGAGATTTGGGATGATGGACTGTAAGGCATTGACCACACCTATGGCATCAAACCTGAAGCTATTAAGTGATGCTTCATCAGAGACAGTTGATGTCACGATGTATCATCAGATGATTGGGTCCTTGATGTACCTAATGAACATGAGACCAGATATTTGCTTTGCTGTGAACACCTTGAGCCAATACTTGACAGATCCGAGACATGTTCACTTGACTGCTACAAAGCATATTCTGAGCTACCTGAAGGGTACGGTTGATTATGGGCTCAAGTATAAGGCTGATCAAAGGATTAACTTGGAGGGTTATGTTGATTCATATTGGGCAGGCAGTGCCATTGATAGGAAGAGCACTTCAGGGTGTTTCTTTAGTATGGGATCAGGTGTGATCTCGTGGTTTAGCAGGAAGCAATCCTGTGTGGAACTGAGTACAACTGAAGCAGAGTATGTTGCAGCCTGTTCAGCTAGTTGTGAGGTAGTATGGCTGAGGAAGCTACTGTCTAATTTGTTTGATCTCTAGTTAGATGCTACTTGTATATACTATGACAACCAGAGTTGTGTAAAGTTTTCAAAGAATCCAATATTCCATGACAAGTCGAAGCATATTGAGATCAAGTATCACTATATCAGGGATATGGTACAGAGAGGAGCAATGAAGCTCCAGTATGTTGCGACGAATGAATAGATAGTTGATGTGTTGACTAAGCCATTAGCTAAGGTGAAGTTTGAGTACTTTAGGAAGAAGCTTGGTGTTCTCCAGATTGAGGTTCCTCCCAAGAGGAAGTGATGTGTCCGTGCTGTGCCCTTCTAACATGGTGAGAGGATTGGTTCCTTCCATGATCAGATGTAAGTGTTGTGCCATTCTGACATGGTGAGAGGATTGGTTCCTTCCATGGTTGGATGTAAGAGCTGTGACATGGTGAGAGGATTGGTTTCTTCCATTGTCAAGTATATGTGGATGCCACATCTAGCATGAAAAAGGGTTGGCTCTGTGAAGACACATCTAGTATGAAAAAAGACTAGCTCTGTGTATATGGCACATCCAGCATGAAAAAGGGCTGGCTCTGTGGAGGCTCGTCTAGTATGAAAAAGGACTAGCTCTAAGTAGCTGCCACATCTGGTATGAAAAAGGACCAGCTCTGTGATGCCTCATCTGGTATGAAAAAGGACCAGCTCTGTGATGCCCTACCTAGTATGAAAAAGGACTAGCTCTGAGTAGCTACCACATCTGGTATGAAAAAGGACCAGCTCTGTGATACCTCATCTGGTATGAAAAAGGACCAACTCTGTGATGCCCTACCTAGTATGAGAAAGGACTAGCTCTGGGAAGTCTCATCTAGTATGAAAAAGGACTAGCTCTGAGTAGCTGCCACATCTGGTATGAAAAAGGACCAGCTCTATGATGCCTCATCTGGTATGAAAAAGGACCAGCTCTATGATGCCCTACCTAGTATGAAAAAGGACTAGCTCTGGGAAGGCTCATCTAGTATGAAAAAGGACTAGCTCTGAGTAGCTACCTCATCTGGTATGAAAAAGGACCAGCTCTAAGATGATACATCGAGTATGAAAAAGGATTGGCTCTGTAGAGGTTCCTATGATGAGAAGAATCAACAGATAGAACCTGTGATGATGCCCAGTGATGATCCAGATCGAGTGATGATGATCCAGCAGTGATGATCCAGATCCAGTGATGATAGCTAGTGATGATCCAGATCGAGTGATGATGATCCAGATCTAGTGATAATGCCTCATGATGATCCAGATCGAGTGATGATCCAGATCCAGTGATGATAGCTAGTGATGATCCAGATCCAGTGATGATGATCTAGATCTAGTGATGATGCCTCATGATGATCCAGATCCAGTGATGATGTCCCATGATGATCCAGGTCGAGAGATGATCCAGATCCGATGACTTGAAGATTTAGAAGACCTGAGATGTAGATGACGAGATGATTCAGTTGATACAGAGAAGAAGAACATTGCTGAAAATTGTGTCGAAAGAATACCTTCCTAGTTAAGAGGGAGTGTTGATGTATTTGTAACTTCGGAATGTATTCATCTATGTATCTTATGTATTGTAACCCGATGTTTATCCGGGATGTATCTATAATGTAATTGAGTCATGTTTTCATGCCCCAATGTTCCAATCGGGAGAATCAATAATGTAAACAAGTCATGTCAAGTCATAGTGTGTAATCCTCCGATTGCCTAAGGGTTAAAGTCCCCGCAATTCTGGGGCACTAGGGTTATTAGACTCTCCTAGTAGAGGTCGGCCCTGGTAGGGATTTAGTCATGTCGGGATTAGTATAAATAGAGAACTAGAGTCTCTATTTAACACACAACTCATCCACACTCAAGTGTAGCACATAGTTGAGGAAGGAGAAGACACTAGGGCTATATAAGAAGAAGATTACTGCTGTTGGGAGATCACTTACTGTTTTGGGGCTTTTACTATTTTGATGTTGATTCTATCTCTGAGGAAGTTGTGGGGTTTTCTCCATTTATGGTTTCCCCAAGGATAAACATGGTATTCATTGTCTCTTGTGTTTGATTGTTGTGCTTTTTATTCTCTCAGTAAAGATCCTAATATAATGCTAGCTTAATTATGAAATTCTAACATAAGCCTTTGATCCAAAAATCCTAAAATGGGTCACATCTGGATTGTGCCCACTCCGAGCTTCGAAAGGAGTCATACCATCAAGTTGTTTATGAGGCACCCTATTCTGGATGTAGGATGCACAGTTTATAGCCTCAGCCCAAAACTTTGGTGGCAAAGTCTTAGCCTCCATCATGCAGGTTTCCATCTCCTTCAGTGATCTGTTCTTTCTCTCAGCAACACCATTTTGCTGTGGTGTGTAAGGGATTGAATGCTGCATATGAATACCTACATATTTACAATATTGAATGAAATCAGACTTGACATACTTACCACCATTGTCATATCTGAGGATCTTGAGTCTCCTCCTAGACTGGTTTTCAACCAAGGCCTCAAATACTTTGAAGAGGTCAAAAACTTCAGACTTATGCTTTAAGAAGTAAACCCAACAATACCTGGAAAAGTCATCTATGAAGGTTAGTGCATATTTGTCTTGACTCCTGGACATATGAGGAAATGGACCAGTAACATCACTATGGATCAACTCAAGAGGTGCAGAGGTTCTCTCATGACTAGCTCTCTCAAATTTGTGCTCTGGGTGTTTTCCTAGGATACAACCTTGACAGACTCCCTTGGAAAAATTAATCTTTGGTAACCCTATGACCATATCTTTTTCACTCAAATCAGAAATATACTTATAGTTAAGATTCCCAAATATTTCATGCCAAATATTTCTTGCCTCATTAGCATGAATCAGAATATTAGAGGGGTTTGAGTAGGGTAGAAAATGGGAAAACATGTATACCTTCGAAGTGTGATCAATGACACTTTTTGATATGACTTTACCATTCAGAATATCTATGATTTCAACATCATCAGGGGAGAAGATGACCTTCTTTGGAGGCCCTGTGTGAGTCATCTGATACACTGACAAGAGGTTAGAGGCAAGACCTGGAACATACAACACATTATTGAACTTACCATGGTCAAGATCAATCCTTCCTTTCCCTAAACTGTCAGTGAGAGAGCCATCTCCCAAAGCTATTGGTGGACCTTTCGACATGTCAAGAGAGGAGAATGCCTCTTTTCTCAAAACCATATGTCTAGAAGCTCCAAAGTCTATGATGAAGCTAGGTGAGCTTGATGTGCCAGCAACCAAAGCATGTACTCTCTCTCTGTCCTCTGAATTTGATCCTCCTTCCCTCTTCTTTGAGCAATCAGCAAGGGAGATGTTATTCTTCTCCAAGAGTTGGGTCAACATGTCAATTTGCTTCTTCATACAAGATCTCTCAAGATGATAGCCCTTATTGTAGTATGTGCACTTGCTCATTTCTCCTTTGTTCTTCTTCTTCTGGAAGTTCTTCTTGGAGCCTTGGGGCTCCTCTTGAGACTTGTTCTTATCTCTCTTTTGCTCAGGTGGCTTCTTATATTTCTTCTTGCCTTTGAATCCACCCTTGAATCTCGAGCAACCAAATCTTGGTATTTGGAAGGTTTGATGGTGCCCATCATCACCAATTTATCTTGTTCCTGTGTGAGGGATTCCATGAACTCTGCAAGCTTAGGCATATTCCAGGCTCGAGATTGTTGATGTAATTATAACTTCAAAATGTATTCACTTGTATTTCTTATCTATTGTAACCCGATGTTCATTCCGAGATGTATTGTAATGTACTTGAGTCATATCATACCTCGATGTTTATTCCGAGAAGTTTCTATAATGAGAAAGTCATGTCAAGTCATTGTGGGTAACCCTCCTATTGGTCAAGGGTTAAAGTCCCCACAGTTGTGGGGCCCTAGGATTATTAGACTATCCTAGTGAAGTCAACCTTAGGTGATTCATTATAAGTTAGGGAAATATTCCCCACCATTGTGTTAAGGATAAACCTCCTTGTTGGTCGGAGGAGGCAAAGTCCCCACAAGTTGTGGGGCACTAGGGTTATTAGACACTCCTAGAGATGTCGGCTCTAGTAAGTAATTGTTAAGTGAGGCTGACATGTTGGAGTGGGTTTTAAGTGAATGAAAGAATATAAATAAAGAGTGAGCCTCTCTATTTATCACATACACACTCACTCATTGGGGCACATGAGTGAGAGAGGAGAAGCTCTCTCAGTAAGAGAGAGAGAGAGTACTGTTGTCGGGAGATCATCTTACTGTTTTTTGGTTTTACCTTTGGTGCTGATTCTATCTATGAGGAAGTTGCGGGGTTTTCTCCTTTATGGTTTCCCCGAGGAAAATTGTCAAAACCCCAAATTTTCACAAAAATTTAAAAATTTTGATATAACAAAAAATGCTAAAACCTGCGGTCTACTAACAGTTAACGGTTTGCAATAAAAGAAACAGTCAAGTAATTAGTTTCACTAAATCTGAATTATATTAACTCAACAGTTCATTTTTTTTGTAACAAGAATAAATTCTTCTTGCGTATTGTTTAACTTCAGTTTACTAATGAGTCTTCTCATGTCAAGTAGGTGGAACCTAACTTTTGAATATGGGGCTTACTTAGCAATTGTGCTAATGCAGAAGATTACTGGTTCTTACAGGTTTACAGGTATGATTGAACGAGCACGCTTTAAAAATTCTTAAAGTATCCAGCAATATTTTATTTTCAATTATAAAGCTTAGTAATTAAGCTGCTAAACTCTAAACAGCTTCTGTGAGGTAAAACCATTTGGCTTCCTTAAATTTCTCTTGTAATAAAGTTTATAAGTACGGAGCGACAGTAAGATATGTTTGTGACTCTAAGAATTAGAATCTCCGTTACAAAGGAGTTCTTATTTAGTATATATAAATTGTAATGTTATAAAGTTTGTTTTGTCAGTATTTAAACAATAATACATTATCTTATCTGTGTATCAGCTGTCCCACATTTCACTTCTGCGAGATAACTTACATCCTGTTAACCTTTTGACAATAAAAGTTCAATTGTGCAAACTAAAAACCATAATGCCTTCCTACATGGGATCATTGTTTTCCTACATTTTAATTTCATGTTGAACCATGTGGTTCTAATAATTTATGGACTCAATAGAATCATTCCTATTCAATTTCTTAATTTATCTATGATACTTCTCTTGAATTAAACTATTGCCGACAAACAATTTTTCTAAGATTGATGCTCTCAAAATGGGTCGACTTTCTAGTTATTTTGTTTAATTCTATAACTACTTTACTACCCAATTTACCTGGTGAATCTTTAGTAATTACCAAGTTGAGTCATAACCAAAATCCCTTAAAGTATTGTCGCTTTGAACTATGTAACAAAATTTCATAATAGTGTTCTTACAATACGTTTGGTCCACTTGATCATAGTTCTGCTATCATTGAGTTATTAGTTCTTATGTGACTTATAACCATGCATACTCTATTTTGTTAATAGACATTCAGTCTATATCTAGCTCAAGGTTATTAACATGTTTAGATTAGAGTTTATGATTCTCTAACTATTACATTATGCCATTATAAACGTTATATCTTGTAAGGTTGATATTACAAGAGATTTACCATGTATAAACTATAGTCTTTGTACAAAGGAGAACTAAAGTTGCTCGGTGATTAGTATGAGCTCTCCCATAAAACATTTCATCTCTATCTATAATAAAGACCATGTTTAGAGAAAAGAAATGCAATCATCCAAATCATAATTGTGATGTTATAATATAATAACATAAGGTTAATGGTGAAATGAGTAATATGCATGAACGAATTTCGGGCTTTAAATAAGGTTTAAAGGTGCCATTCTTTGATAGGTCAATGTAATCATAACATTGATATTCTATCACTAAACTAGCATATGATATGGTGCACATTATTATCGATTTGCATGGAAATTATTGGGTCGATGATATAGTTTACTCCTCGTTCCAATGATTTAATAATTGGATAACATTTTATGCAGGCACTATAGAAGATTGATCCATTGCATGGTTTGATTTACTAACCACGTGGTCATCTCCTAACCAAGCGTGGAAAAATATAAAACACTACCGTAACCCTAACCCTTATCATTTCTTTCCCTTAGTTTGCATTGGCCCTTGAGGCTACTCTACTTGGCTTTCATGGCGGCCATCGGTCCTCCTCTGCTCCGGTTGTCTTGAAACTTGGTTCAGTGTTGCATTGTCACCGGTGTGTAGTTTTTAAAGGCCATTCTCAGTGGCTGCGTTCTCACTCTACAACTTGTGGAGATTATCATTGCCCTTGACTTGCTATTTGTGTAATCTTCCCTTTGTTGTCCTCATGGCTCGTTGTCTGCTCTAGTTTCTCTTTCTATCCTCGTGGCTTGTTGTTGCGTGAGGTTTTATCTTGCAGGTTGTTTAGTCTTCACTTTACAAAGCCTGTAGGTGACAGTGCTTCTACGAGTCTGTTCATCATTTCCATTGACAAGTAAGAGTTTGTTTTCATTTTCATTTATGTTGTAGCTTGTATAATGCTATTACAAAGGCATATTAAATCTTAGGTTAATTACTTACTGATAGTAGTCTGTTGAACTCCTTGCAGGTTCTCGCCACTACATTCTTTCACGGTGAAGAAAACAAGCAATCAACCAATGAATGTTGTGGCTTGTGGCTTTGTTAAGGTAAGCCCCGTGGTCCATGTGTTGGGTTTTCACCCTACTTGTAACAGGGTGGTCAAAGGAATCTCCCAGGGTTTTGGGGAAACCTTCCTCATCTCACCACGAGTTATGTTGATTGTTTTTACAGGTTGTTTGTTGTAATACCCAGTATCAAACCCTCGCTAGTCGATGGGTAGACTCGGTTCAATTGAGCAATGCATTAAGTTTGATGTTTGGATTTACGGCATGTTTAAAATAATAGTTCTTGTAAAGACAGATCTGTCTTCAAACTTGTTTTGGTTTAACAGATGTTTTAGATTAAGCTCTGTGTAAAATTCAGGGTTTTTACCCTTCTTGGCTATAAGTCGAGTTTTTGTACTCCGTTTAAATACTCTGTAAGGGTTTATAATTAAAGTTTTTAAGACTGATACTTACGGTCATAATTTAATTATTGCTTGTTTTTATTTAGAGTGATGAGTTAGGGTTTATCCTGTGGAAACCCTCATTTTGAAATAGATTATTCCAGTTTATAATAATTACACAGTCTTTCTGTTTGTCCTTAAGGGACTGTGAGTAATTATATTAACCTAGTTACTTAATGGTTACATAATTAAATAAATTTGGTTTATTACTTCAAATGTTTTGATATTTGTAATTGTAATAATCAAAAGGGTGTTAACCCTGTCATTTACTTTTATAGATACATATTGTTAGTATAATGAAAAGACACGGTTCATTTTATAAGTACATTTTGTATATGTTGATCAGTAATGTATTTCATTTCTGTGTATAAATTTAGTTGGTTCTTTAATAGTTTAAAAGAACAAACTAATGGTTTAACCTAGGTTACTAATGTATATAAGAATACAGATAAATTATGCTCAAAAATCTGAGCTAGGGTTTATCCTATTTAACTTTTATAATGATGATTTCTGTATTGCTCTTTTGTTAAATTCGATTACTGTCACAAGATTTCTTCAATTTCTTTTAAAGAATTACTAATTCATAAACAATATCGTTTATTGTTAATAATAATATTATTTGTATTAATAATAATATTGTTTGTAAATACTGTATTCCTTTAAGTTTATTTTTACATAAATATATTATTAATAAAGACTGAGAACAGTCTATAATAGTTGAGTTTATTTAAAAAGATTATTTTGTAAACTTGGTGAAAGAAATAAGAACTTTCATACCTGTCAATACTCCTTTACATATAATTTGTCTGTAAGTGTGTAAAGGCAGTTCCTTATTAATAATATTTTATGCATAGGTTACTACTGTCTTTTAGTTATTTTAACTCTAAGAGAAAGAATACTGTAAGAGTTATTAAGTTCTTATTTATTATATTCCTTATCTTAAATTAGTTTATTTTCAGAATTTAATTAGGTTACCAATACTTACTTAGAGTTCAGATAGTTGCAGGTAAAAATAGCTATATTTATTAAGAAAAGATATAAACTAACAAAACCATATTTACATCTTTACTTAACATAAATAATAAGCATTTAACTGATATCTCTATTTCTTATGTTTCAGTGCAAATGTATAGTTTATAAAAGAAGGTATTGTGTAAAAGAATGAATTACATACTTGAATATACTGCTATTAGTAAAATAATATGATCATATTCTTTTTCTAATATTCTTAATACCCAGTCTGGTTCTAACAACAACCCTACGAAACAAATTAATATTCTTTCTGGAAAACAACTATCAACTGAAAGAAAAGAATTCAATACTCTGAAAAACATAAGTACTCTATTCATTTCAGATTCCTATCATACTTCATTCATTTTAAACACACTACCTATGCTAGAGTATGATCTGGTTTACTCCAGATGGGGAAAAACACAGGTAGGATTATTTTTCATCAAAGAACATATTCAAAATTTTAAAACAACTAAGAGATTTCAAAATTAACAGTTCACAACATAACATATAAATGATTCATTATTTGTTCATGCTCAGATACAAACTTTAACATAGAAATTAAAAAATAGTAGAACCTATTTTAAAAGCTGGATGACAATAGCATTGGGAAGTCGTTCCTCCCTACCAAATCTTGGAGAGTGCTCAAATAGTGACTTCTCAGGACCCCCGAGCCTGTTCCTGGTCTCCTTGGCTGGGACTAGGTGGAGAAAACAACAAAGTACTAGTCCAATGACTCAATACCAACTCTGCAAACTGCAGCAAGATCTTTCAGCTGAAAAGTTGTCCTAGATCACTTCCTACAGTTTACCCCTCAAACACCTTCCACAAAAATTCCCTTCCCAATGAATTCCTTGAGGTGCATTCACCTGAATGATTCTTCTCCTGGAATGATCAGCCTCAGCTCTCTTCAATGGGATTTTTTATTAAGATTGCCTAGGTCTTTTTGGGTTAGTTGTCATTAATTGAGCCACCTGCTCTGATCCCACTTTCTTGGAGGATCATGACCCCAAATGTAGGGAGGTTTCCACTTGCAACATTGGAAGTGTTTGAGGATGTTTCCACTTGTCTATTTTCTCTCCACCTAGTCTCCTCCACCAACTTGACTAGTAACACTCTTTTTAACAACTCTCCCAAGCTGTTGTCTCCACTTTTATTTATTTAAAATTAAAATATTCAGAATTACATTCAATATCCTTGACTCTGTTGAGTCATCATTTACAACTTAGCATTAAATTTAACATAATGTCTTGGAATAAAATCAAAATAAGATAATATTATTTTGCAAAATTGGGGCATGTGACAAAAATTCTTTGTGTATCTTGTCTCTTGTGTTGTGCTTGTGTTTTATTGTTGTGTATATTATTCTCTCAGTTAAAGATCCTAAGATCATAATGGTAGCTTGAATGATAAAAATCTAACATGGTATCAGAGCTAACCTGAGAAGAAGACATTGTACAGATGTAGAATCTAGGGCTTCTTACTTTTTGGGTCTCTCTCCACAATCCATCAGCAAAAGTATGCTAGGCTGACTCTCCATTGAAGGGCGCATCTTTCTGTTGAAGCGGAATTTGATTCTGAGCATTTTCAGTTTTCGGTGCGGAAATCAGGGATTTCTACAAAAGAGGAATTTTTCAGTGAGCCTGGCATAGGATTTATCTCCTCATCAAAACCAAATTTAAGAGACCTGCATCAAGTTTTTTGGTTGGCTGAAACTCCGGGAAATCCAAACCCTAGTTTGACCTCGAGCTAGAAAAACCCTAAATACTAAAAAATTCTAAGTTTTAGTACATTCGCTATATCCTGATATTGGAGAAGCTTCAGGAGCTGAAAATTGTAGAGGACGAAGATAAAATCTATATTTACACTGTTTCCAAACTTCGTCTTCAAATTCGCTATATTCTAGGAGATAGGATCCCTCCAATTTAGGGTTCCATCCTCTTCCAGAATTCATCCCTAAACAGGACACTTGGGGAGAATTTCTATATCTTGGGATACAGAGGTCAAAATGAGATTTCAAAAGCTGTTTCAAAAATAGCATAGACATTACTTTCTATGGTCCAAGATTTATACTCAGAAGATGGACCAGTGACACATGGAAGTCCATACAACTTCATTATTTTGAACAGTCCTGTAACAGGTCACCTTGGGAAAAGGGCCATAAGTCCCCATTGGTGAAACCAATTCTGATAAAACTTATGGTTTTGGAACAAGGACATGATAGGATACCTTAGTGAAAAATTTCAGACTTATAGGAGTAGTAATTTTGGAGATAAATCAGAAACAGTGACAGACATTTCTGCAGAAGAAAGTGGAAAACTAGGGCTTCCTGTTCTGTGAGCTTCCCTCCACTGTTTTCAGAAAAGGAGTACATTGGAAAGCTCCATTTGAAGAGATATATATTTATATACAATCAAATCTATAAGATTCCAAGTTTTGAAATGTAGGGTTTCTGTGACAAACCCTAGATCAGCCAGCTCTGGAACCAGGACGGACACCTCAAAATGGTAAGATCTAATCTTTCACTATTTTCATTTGAGGTTCTCATTTCAAAGTGATCTATCACATCATCTTGATGACAAGCTTGGGGAATTTGAAAAATTCCAAGCCTGGAAGTATATGATATCTCTGAAGAAAATGGATTGGACACCTACATGAGTATAGAGGTTCCAGTTCCAGAGGGAGATGAGGCTAGAAGCCTTACACAAGAAGAACTTGGTCAAGGCTAAGAAGATCATTGCTGATTCAGTCACGAATCAACTTGTACTATAAGTGTCTTCCTTAAAGACACCAAATATGTTTGATTCCTTGACCAAGCTATTTGAAGGGAAGAAAAAAAATTGGAATATGACCTTAAGAAACCAGTTGAAGAATGTGAAGATCCGGAATGCAGAGACCATGCAGTCATACTTCACAAGGGTCTCTCAAATCAAAAAACAACTTGTAGTGGCAAAAGAAGAAGTGAAGAATGTAGTAGTGGTGATGTCCAACTTGAATGGTTTCCCAAGATCATGGGATTCATTCATGCAAACAATGTGTGCCAGAAGGAAGTGATCACTTTCAACAAGAGCACACATAAGAAGAAGAAGCTCAACTCATAATGAGAGATGGGAAGATCAAGCTCTCACCATCCAAAGAAGATCCCTCAAGCGATGAGGAATATGAAGAGCTCAATTCTTAAAGAACCTCTTATCCATATTGAGCATCTGGATAAGAAATGATGAAGTCATCAATGAAGAAGATGATGAAGCGGAAGGATCAAGAAGGACTCTACCCATGAAACAAATAAAGATAAGTATTCAATTTCATTTCATGATATTGTTTTGTTATGCATTTGTTTATATTTAGTTGATATATTACGCATGATAGAATGTTTTAATCAATGACAGTATACTACTAATATGCATGTTATGGGTAAGTAGCTCATGGTTCTATACAACTCTCCATTGCTACTTATCTAGAATGAAACCTCTTTGCTGACATACTAGATTAGTGCACAATCTCAATGTTGTCTTGGTAGAGATGGAAGGCATCTAGAAACGTTTCTGTGAGATATGGATGAATGTTGTATTGGCTAAAATAGTTGCATGATCATATATTTATGCATAAGAACTTGCTAGTATGAATATTCCTTATGAAATGTTTCTAACCTTACAAATGCATTTGACTTGTAGGAAATATCGCATACATAATCACCTACAATCAAAGAAGGATGAAACTTGTTCCGAAGAACAAGTGATGATAGTTCAAGATGAAGAATAATATGATGAATGTAGGGACATCATTGATGCAAAACCTTCCAGCTATGAAGAAGTAACCAAGAAGACCAGTTCAAGAAGAATGATATCTAGGATACAGTATCGAGACCTGAAGAGAAGTTCGTAGTTCCATCATGCAATAGATGGAAACATCGTGGGATACAAAGCAATATTTGTAGCACGAGGCCTCTCACAAAAAGAAGGCATAGACTATGACGAGACATTTGCAGCCAGTAAGAATTGAAACACATACATGATGAGATTGATGAAGATCTTAACCTTTGCTACAAGTTTGAAGATGAAATTCTATACACTAGATGGATACATAGAATACTAGTAGCATAGGAAGCTACTTGTCACTCTAGCACAGAATGTTTCAGTACATAGAGTACAAAAGACAGAGGGAGTATGATGCTTCGCTTCAGAGGGTGTGACTACAGAAAATATAAGGTTTGACATGGTATGACAGGATGGATAGATTACTGATGACTCTAGGCGTTACTGAGAGTAAAGCAGATTCCAACCTTTGCTTCAAGGTTAAAGACGAAATACCAGTGATGATCCTATTATGTGTCGATGTACTATTTTTCTAGGCATGGAGGTGTGGTAGAATATGGATGGAATATTCCTTGGACAAGGGAAGTATGCAATAGAGATCCTAAAAAGATTTGTAATGATGGACTGCAAGTCTATGGCCACACCTATGGCATCGAACCTGAAGCTATTGAGTGATGCTTCATCAGAGTTGGTTGATGCTACGATGTATCGTCAGATGATTGGGTCCTTGATGTACCTGACAAACACAAGACCAGACATTTGCTTTGTTGTGAACACCTTGAGCCAGTTCTTGACAGATCCGAGAAATGTTCACTTAATTGCTGCAAAGCATGTTCTAAGGTACCTGAGGGGTACATTTGATTATGGGCTCAAGTATGTGAATCAAAAGATTAACCTGGAGGGTTATGTTGATTCAGATTAGGCAGGCAGTGCCATCGATAGGAAGAGCACTTCAAGGTGTTGCTTCAGTATGGGATCAGGTGTGATCTCTTGGTTTAGCAGAAAGCAATCATGTGTGGCACTGAGTACAGCTGAAGCAGAGTATGTCATAGCTTGTTTAGCTAGTTGTGAGGCAGTATGGCTGAGGAAACTATTGTCTGATTTATTTGATCTCCAGTTGGATGCTACTTGTATACATTGTGACAACCAAGTTGTGTAAAGTTGTCAGAGACTCCAGTGTTCCATGACAAGTCGAAGCATATCGAGATCAAGTATCACTATATCAAGGATATGGTGTAGAGGGGAGAAGTGAAGCTCCAGTATGTTGCAATGGAGGAACAGATAGATAATGTATTGATGAAGCCATTGGCTAGGTTTAATTTTGAGTACTTCAGGGAGAAGCTTGGTTTTCTCTAGATCGAGGTTTCCTCCAAGGGAAAGTGATGAGACCCATATCCATTCTGACATGGTGAGAAGATTGGTTCCTTCCATGGTCAGATGTAAGGGTTGAGTCATTCTATCATGGTGAGAGGATTGGTTCCTTCCATGTCAGATATGAGTGCTGGCCATTCTGTCAAGTAGGACAGATGTAAGGGAAATTGCCATTCTGGGAATGGAGGTGCCTGGTCAGTTACCAGGAAAACTCAGTCCAGGACTGAGAAGCCATTCTGATGTGATAGAGGGATGTGTTCCCACTTGATCAGATGTAAGGGCTGAGCCATTCTGTCATGGCTAAAGGATTAAGTTCCTTCCATGTCAAATGTGGGTGTTGGCCATTCCGATGAGCAGGTTGAATGAAAGGGAAACTTCCATTCTCTAGGAGAATGGAGGCACCTGGTCAGTTACCAGGTAGCTCAGTCTAGGACTGGGGGCCATTCTGAGATGACTGTAGGATTGGTTCCTACAGGATCAAATATGAGTGCAGAGCCCTTCCATAATTGTTGTAGGATGTGTTCTCGCATGGATGGATGTAAGTGCAGATCCTTTCCACATATGATAGTAGGTGTGTCCTATCATGTTGATGGATGTGAGTGCTGAGCCTTTCCACAAATGATAGTAGGTGTGTCCTATCATGCTGGTGGATGTGAGTGCTACGGCTTTTCATAGATGGTAGTAGGTGTGTCCTACCATGCTGGTGATTGTAAGTGCTGTGCCTTTTCACAGATGGTAGTAGGTGTGTCCTACCATGCTGGTGATTGTAAGTGCTGAGCCTTTCCACAAATGGTAGTAGGTGTGTCCTACCATACTGGTTTATGTGAGTTTTGTGCCTTTCCACAGATGGTAGTAGGTGTTTCCTACCATGCTAGTGGCTGTAAGTACTGAGCCTTTTCACAGATGATAGTAGTTGTGTCCTATCATGCTGGTGAATGTGAGTGCTGGGCCTTTCTAATGTGATTGTATGATTGGTTCCTACATGATCAGATGTGAGTGTTAGGCATGCCTTTCTGACGAGTAGGTCAGATGTAAGTGTTGGGCGGGCCATTCTGACGAGCAGGTCAGATATAAGTGCTGAAGAAGACCTACATGGAGGCTAGTCCTACAACCAGCATGAAAAAGGGCTGGCACTGTAGAAATTCCTGTGACGAGAAGAATCATGAGATAGCACCCATGGTACTGATCCAGATCAAGTGAGGATCTAGATCTAGTAATGATGATCTAGCAGTGATGATCCAGATCTAGTGACGATGTCTAGTGATGATCCAAATCCAATGACGATGTCCAGTGATGATCCAGATCCAGTGACGATGTCTAGTGATGATCCAGATCCAGTGACGATGTCCAGTGATGATCCAGATCCAGTGAGGATCCATATCAAGTGATGATCCAAATCCAGTGATGATGATCCAGATCGAGTGATGATCCAGATCCAGATGAAGATGACTTGAAGATGCCGAGGACTTGATGATGACCCAGATAATACAGAGAAGAATACTTGTGCTGATAAATTGTGTCAAGAGAATACCTTCCTAGTTAAGAGGGAGTGTTGATGTAATTATAACTTCGGAATGTATTCACTTGTATTTCTTATCTACTGTAACCCGATGTTCATTTCGGTATGTATTGTAATGTACTTGATTCATGTCATACCCTGATGTTTGTTCCAAGAAGTTTCTATAATGAGAAATTCATGTCAAGTCATTGTGGGTAACCCTCCTATTGGTCAAGGGTTAAATTAACCACATTTGTGGGGCCCTAGGGTTATTAGAATATCCTAGTGAAGTCGACCCTAGCTGAGTCATTGTAAGTCGGGGCAATAGTCCCCACCATCGTGTTAAGGATAAACCTCCTTGTTGGTCGGAGGAGGAAAAGTCCCCACAAGTTGTGGGGCACTAGGGTTATTAAACACTCCTAGAGATGTCGGCTCTAGTAAGTAATTGTTAAGTGAGGACAACATGTTGGAGTGGGTTTTAAGTGAACGAAAGAATATAAATAGAGAGTGAGCCTCTCTATCTATCACATACACACTCACTCATTGGGGCGCATGAGTGAGAGAGGAGAAGCTCTCTTAGTGTGAGAGAGAGAGACTGCTGCTGTCGGGAGATCATCTTACTGTTTTTCAGTTTTACCTTTGGTGCTAATTCTATCTCTAAGGAAGTTGCGGGGTTTTCTCCTTTATGGTTTCCTCGAGGAAAATTCTTTGTGTCTCTTGTCTCTTGTGTTGTGCTTGTGTTTTATTGCTGTGTATGTTATTCTCTCAGTTAAAGATCCTAAGATCATAATGGTAGCTTGAATGATAAAAATCTAACATAAATGTCAACTTGGTGGCATGGAAGGTCGAAACAAACAATGAATAGTCAGGGCCAAGCTTCGAGAGTATGGCCAAAACTAGTTTCTCTTCCTTCTTTTCAATTCCACACTATTTTAGTTGCAAAACAAGGGCTTTAAACTTGGAAAAATAGAGTTGCAAGGATTCGAAGCTGATGGGACTCAAGGAGATCAATTCATTCTCGATTTGATGTCCTCTCGTCTCATCTATCTTACCAAAAAGCTCTACAAGATTCTCCCACACTTCATTAGGTGATGTCAATCCATCAAGATGGAAGAGGAGGTCGCTTGAAATGCTCAGACACAAAAGACCATAGTCCTCATCCCTCCTATTATGCCATTTTATTTTTTCTACAGCTGTATTGGGCTCTACCTCAATTTCCATAGTCACCCTGTAGAGACCTTTCACTCTCAACAATATATCCATCTCAACTTTCCATTCAAAGAAATTAAATGGAGTCAAGATCATGATCTTCTGAGATTGGTTCATAGCTCAGAAACTATGCCCTTCAGTCAGTAGAATATGCTCCCAATCAAGATGTCGAACCTGCAATAGCAATATGGAAGGATATAAATCGATCTACAAAGTCTCTGATACCATGTGGAAATTGAACCCAAGTGATAGAACAATTACACTCACAAAATTGCTAATCAAACATGCAAAATTACCATCAAAGGAGACTGAAATTGGAGCATAACACTAATCTGTATTGAATAAGTGTACAATAGCCAACCTTATGAAGTCATAGGCTGCTGCAATATATAATTACATGAGATATTCAAATTCATAAGGATGCCATTCGAAATAGTCAAAAAGTAGGCTTACTAAATCTAGTCAAATCACCCACAGGTGCATAAAGCAGTTTCCAAATCCACTTAGAGGCTGACGAATTAGAAAAGTCAAGTAGGAAAGATAATAAGGGATGGAAATACAAATCATACATGCTTTTATTAGGGGAAAAGGATGGAGGAGGATGTGGGCAAAAAACAAGTCTACTACACCTAGTCTTGCTTTCCCTTTTGCCTTAATTCTCAATAAAACAAGAAGCTTTGCAGAAAAGGTAGATATGCACTTTGGAGGATCTCGAATAAAGAAGAAATGCTAAATATGGTTTCTATGAGGTTTCCCAAGCTCTCCATGACTCAGTTTTAGCAAGTGTTGACTTTTATGACATGTAGAAGGAAACTAGCATAGAGTGGAATATAAGAGACTACGTAAATAAGACAAAAATGATTTAATTAATGTCTTAGGTAGGTAACTATGGGTTGATTATTCTAACATATTCCTTGCAAATATACTTTCTTAATTAACATATCAATTAGTTAATGATGGATATTAGAATAATTATGAGAAGAGATATACGATGTTGCATTTAATCAAATGCTCTCCACAGGTTTGACAATAATTCATTAATACATTGGTTAAGGTCCTACCTAGAGAAAACCTACAAGAACCTATATAATATATCCTTTTAAATATTAAGGATTTTTATCATTATAACCTCTTCCAACCATATACAAATCTTATAAATATTATAAAAAGAATTTGAACCATTAACCTATGTATTTTAGACAAGTATTATCAAACAAATTATAGGTATATTATACCTAGTATTGTAGGTGTTAATGATGGAAAGGGCACCTTTCTAATTCCTACAACAGTAGTTATATGAATTAGTGAACCATGAAAATATTCTTGTAGCTAGATCAGATAAAAACATAGCTATATAGATAAAAAAATTCATCTAATCTATCCTTAAGTATTCCATTTACCATCATCCCTAACTGAAAATGATTGTCTTATCTAGACATAGTATTATTTATAGTCGATATATACTGCATTACCTAGGTGGATTCACCAGTTACTTGATCAAATTACTTATATATCATTCAAGATCCCATGTAAATAAGTAAGGATACCATAAGGATAAAATAATTGTACTAAAGTAGTCTATTTCCATAGACTCTCTTATTATTCTACACAAGATATTTTCTCTTTTATCTGCTATTTGTAACTACTGGCATGATATGACTCATTATTGTTTCTTTCCTTACCAAGAGATCTATCATATGGATTCAAACAATTATTTGTTATTTTGTCCTTGGTTGGATTTATGATCTCTCTTCTTATGGAAATCATATGAGCTAAGAATTCTATGGTGGTATGCCTTACAAATCTACTTTATTAATTGACATATCAATTAGCTGGTAACCAGGGATATTAGAATAATGAGAAGAGATATACAGTGTTACATTTAATCATGTGATTCCAATCTATAGCCTCCGGGTCATTTATGTATTTCCATCATTCAATGAACCATTTTAGTGGTGGAAGTGTAGTAGTTTTTACAGAAGTCTGCATCGGAATTTCTATTTAATTAGGTCATTGGAGAGTCAACAACAGGTAGCATATGAAATTATTCAACCAAGTGATCTCTAATAATGTTATGGACATTGCACTGCACCTTTGACTAATTTAATCACTCCCAAGTGAGATTTCTTGAGATCTAAATCCCATACCTTCCAAGCCATTAAATGAGGTGATCGAAGCCATTTCTAACTCCTCCTAAAAATACATTGATATGTTAAAATGGTGGTGACAACTTTAAAATCTTGATCTCCTATCATACTAACAACATATATTAGTTAGTATATAGGTTGGGATATCTCCACATCAGAAAGATATTTATATTTAACCCATAGATCCTCCATACGATGTTAGTTATAAATAACCTTGAAAAGCAATAGAATAGAAGCTAGAAACGCTTATGCAATAATTAAAATAATAATATAAGAAACTAGGACTCCGTAGCACCATCCCCATACCATATTCTATAATAAGGTTTAGCCCAAGGGGGTCTTTCTATGAGTCTAACAAGTAACAATATTATATTTTACCTAGGATTATAGGCTCATGCCATGGTTATACATACAACAAATTTTTTAGGCCCATCTAGATATAAGATGCTAAAGATTCATGCATATTCTCTTTTTTCGTCTTTTATGGTTTTTATGTTTTCGAAAAAAAAAGGAGTAACAAAGGGGCCAATTTCATATTGTGGAGGTTGTATTATTCATTTTTTGGCTGAGTTTGGACTACACGCATGGGTCATGACATCGTCTAGAGAGGACACAGTCTTGTTTGTGAGGACGATTTACTTTCTGTTGGAGAATACACAGTCTTGTTTGTGAGGATGATTTACAGTTCCACATCTACAGTGATCCACCATTGAGCCAATATAAAGGGTTGTTACATCCAAAAAGGGAGGTGCAATCCATATTGACACCTACAGGAATCTACTATAGCTTTGTTGGGTAATCTTCTTGTTACGACTGTGCATAATTTTTTTGGGTAGTGAAGAAGGGCACTGCAGCATAATAACGAGAAGAAGACGATGTGGGTTGTTTTGAGGAGCAGGGCAGGGCAGACACCAAAGAAAAATCAAGACAACGTAAATCATTGTGCTACAGGAAGCTACAGGTTAGAGTTAAACTAATTTCATATTTGCTTGTCCACCTTAGAACTGTTGTTACAGTCATTGCAAACTAAAAGTAATAATAATATGATATTTAGGGTTTATTTTACTTGTTATTTATGCAAAGCAATCTATATTGCATTTACTGTTCACTATTAGCACTACAAAAATCAAGATCTAAATATTATACTAAATATACACATATGATGGCACTGATTTGCGTACATACTTCAAAACCCTTGAGATCTGAAACAAACTCTATGTGTTAAACACCTTTCCGCATAGTCTAACTTTCTTCCGCAGAGGAATTCTAGGTTTTTGAACGTTCCCTTCCACAACGTAATTCTTTCCAGAAGATGAGAATCAGAATATGGGAATCGAAAGTCGGCTTTTCGACTTTGGACACTTCCAAAAAAAGAGTTTCCACACAAAAATTCTTCCCCGTCGTCGATCTTGATCATTGATATATCAATTTCGTGGAGAGCTTGAGTGTTTGTACAACTTACCTTTTCAGGCAGCGAAATGGATTTCTCATCGTTCGATCCGTGTCCCCACCAAATCAATGGTGGATTCCAAAATTTATTAAGCGCATTCCATAGAATATCGCGCACGTGAAAAGTTTTTCAAATCTTGCAACTTCTTCCGGCGATATCACTATAAACCGTCGATATTCCCAACGATCGATCCCAACTCTACGATCTTGTTTTATTTGAGCGACTGGGTAAGGTTTAACCCTCTACAAAGCTTCACTTAATTGATCACTAGCAGGATCAATTCTTCTCTGCAATTCGACAAATATGGCAATCCAAAGCCACAGTTTTTAGATACAGGGTTATATGGAGTGAATGCGGGATGACTTCATACTTCTACAAAACTATATGAATACATGAAATCCATCAAAACCACACATAGATTCTAATCCTCTGTTCTTTATTCAATTCACCAAAAATTTAAATACACACAGAGAATTCTACTTGTTCATTCCTCGCTCGGTCTTCTGTGCACCTCTCATTTGTCCATTCATGCTATGTGGAATTTCTCTCCCTCTCAAGCTCTATGAGCTAATCAAGATTCTTTGAGCTATCCTCTAACCTCTATGACCTATTCTAAGCTCTGTGAGCTAACCTAAGGTTCTGCGAGCCAACAAGTTTTGTAAGCTAACTAAGCTACTAAGAAAATAACTCGAACTTACTTAAATACAAGAGGATTATGTTTCCAGATCCTATAATAAAGAAGTACAGTCCTTATTGATCTTTGTTAACCCTTTGACTCATAAATAAATCAATCCTAACTATTACATGTGGAAAAGGATCTAGTTTCCTTATCCATTTTATTCGGCTTTTACAAAATAAAGCAAATTACAAATGTACGAGACCCTAGGTCTCTTAAGAGTTCCATTTACCTTGTGAAGTCGTGAATGACTTCGCCCTCTTGAGCGTATGCTCCTGCATCAACATATCAGCAGTACATTGAATACAAAAACCAACTAAGACTATTTGGGACAGCTCAGTGGTATTTTTGACAAGTGTTTTTACAAAATCACTTAACCAAATTACATAAGAAAATAAGCCAAAAAAATCAGCAGGAACTAATGGGGGTCATTACAGTTTACTATTCAAAGCATATCCCCCTTGTATAAAAATTGAACCCTCTCACTTCCTTTAGATAAAACTTGTTCATTGGTCATTGTCTCATCATGTTGAGTGGAGATGAGAACTGTGTCAATGCGCAGAGGAACCATGCACCACTCCCATTTTTTAACTCAATTGTTACTTGTGTTTTCCCATCAGACCTCAACCAGGAGCAGGTTCCATTATTTATGACCTCTGTGAGCTTTTCTCCCATCTTCGTAGCAAGCACATGGGTGAGAGGCATCAACTCAGGGGTTTCATTAGTTGCATAACTAGTCCAATAAAGGGTAGTGACCCACATACTAGACCTCACACAGACTTCCATCCATACTAACAGATCATGACCTAGTAAAGTAGTACACAATTATGTTGCCAACAAATTTACACACCCTCACGACACCCTTAGTAACCCACAGTAGGTCATGGTACCTTCATAGATAGGCTTGGGACACTTAACAATCCTTAGGGCACTTTTAGCCAGTCACAACAGTCCTAGTAAGTTTAAGACATGTCACAACAACCCTTAGTAGGCTCAAGACAGGTCATGGTTTTCTCTAGAAAGCATTAGCAGAATTTACACATATGAAAATGACGCAAACAAGAAACAAAAATTGAATATGAACATTGCGATGAATCTTAGAAACTCAAATAAACACTTTTCATTAAAACTTCCAAGAAAGTTTACAGAGCTACAATCCAATCACGGAGGCTTACAAAATGAAATTCAAACCCTTCCTCTTTCGTAGAGGTTTACATTTATAGTGCAATTTACCCCGGAGACATATCTCAAAACAGGGTGTCAAAATTAGTTACATTGCGGGAATCAAAATTGAAAGTATGTCCTAAATCCTAACAAAATCTGATGTGGCAGATGCGTCATGCCCACAAAAAATTTCTGGAAGGCACGCTGTGCTGCAGGTGACCAATAAAAAAGGCAAACCTCGACATTTGGGTCTTTCTGGCTCACTTGATGAAAATGACAACTCCGAGCATATTTTTAACAGACTACAGCTGATGATTTCTCACTCTATGTATATCTTTCCATTGCTAATCTGTAGGGGTGGCCATCTGAAATAGCTCCTTTAGGATAACATCCAGGTCAATCAAGGGGCTATGGCCAATAGCAGGGAGATCTGATTTGACAGTCAAGAGTGTTGCCAGCAGCTCAAAGTCCTTGATGAGTTTATTGATGATTAACAATCCCTTTAGACCACCATTTATACCCTCAAACTTTGCATGGTTTAGTCTTTCCTCTTGCAGCAGTTTGACATATTTTCTCTGAGGGATCAGCTTCCCCTTTGGACCCCAAAACTCAGGAAACCCTTTCTAAAACAGGGGATGGAACAATTTGTTGAACTTTTCTACCCCTTGATGAATAATGTTAATCCTAGTAAGTGCATTCTGCAACATGTTGTGTTTTTTGGCCATCTTCCTTGTTGCCACTAGAACTGATATCATGTCAGTAATCCCCAGGGCAATTAGTTCTTCACCGGAGGATGAGTTCCGAACAACAATAGCCTTCTCGTCCTCCTCCCTAGGACTTTGTGCTAGACTTTCCTTCCGGGATTTATATCTTCTGCTTGCATCCATAGCATCCTGTTTATGCTCATCCACCATGAACAAATGCTTTTCTAATGAGGTAACCTCCTTTATCACTGCATCCCAGAGCAGATGTTTAGCCCCTTGTAGGGGAATTCGGCCTATGACCCTTTCCTCATACATGGTTACTTTCTCTTTCAATGTCTTGATCTCTTTAGCAGTGTCTTCACTTTCCTTAGCAATGATCCTATCCTTGAGCTCTTGATTGGCCTCCTTCAATTGAGTGATTTCCAGGTCCTTCAGGGACATTTCAGACATATCTTTGATCGCCAGAGCAATGAGTGATCTCTCCTCAGGGATGATACAGTCATATAATTCATCAATTATCTTTTGCATATTTTGCTTGTCTTCTTCGCATGTGCGCCTGTCAGCATCCAGCATAGCAAGGAAACCTTTTAGATCCAGAACTTCATGCTTCAATGCCTCAACCTCCCCTTCTAACTGCACAGTATGAGGAGGTAGCTGGATGTATTTCATAGGTTTCTTGCTTTTCTTTTTGTAAACATGTATCTTGGCCAATGGCTTAGCTGGTAAAATAGCCTGCTTTGTTGCCACTGGCTGTTTAGATGCAAGGGGTTGTTGTAAAGCGTTATGTGCTGTTAGGTCTGCCACTTAGTCTGTCAGGAGTTTCACCTGCAGGTTCCATGCCTTGTTTGTTGCCTTTTATTTCTTCAATTGGGTCTCCAGTTTAACCACCCTTTGTTGGGGCTTGAGATGGGCTAATTCCTCCATAGTCATATCGGCATAGATGAGATTGCTAACTTCCTTATGAAACACAATCTTATCTCATATTGAGAACTGATCCATCTTAAACTCAACCTCTAAAACTCCCTCCTCATGAGCGATGGCTAGGTTCAGGGATTTTGTTGTAAGATTCCTGGAAGTAGTGAAAGAGACTTTACTACCTAATAGCTTGCTTAGCTCCTTGGACTGCTTTTGAGTCTCAGCCTTGGATTTTCACTTTGAGTTGCCCATAGGTGGTCGACATTTTCTTTTTAGTCTTAAATTTCCCTTCAACAGTAGAGACAAAAGAATACTTCTAATAATTGAGTAGAGACTCCTCACTCCCTTCATCATTTAGGGGCAAGGGAGTAGCTGGGACCGTACCTTGCACTTCTTTAGGAGCCTGAATTTTCTCTGCAAGAGTCCAATCAAAATCAAGGCAAGACAATTTTACTCCTGGGACAAGTCGGGGATCATGGAGTGAATAAAGGTTGACCTCTATACATAGACCCTCCTATGGGAAATGGTCCCCTTAGGATCGTAATTCTATGCATGAGTCACCTGAAACATCATGGCCTTCAAAACTTTATCCACCATTGGTAACATTGTTGGCTTCTTCACAACTGTTAGATTTTTATCATTTAAGATAGCATTATCTTAGGATCTTTAATTGAGAGAATAACAAGCACAACAATCAAACATAAGAGACAATGAACACAAATTTTTTCCTCGGGAAAACCATAAAGGAGAAAACCCCACAACATCCTCAAAGATAGAATCAGCACCAAAAGTAAAACCCCAAAATAGTGAGATGATCTCCCGACAGCAATACTCTCTCTCTCTCTTGTCCCAACAACTTCATCTCTCTCAGGTATGTGCTACAACTGAGTGTGAGTGAATGTGTGATAAATAAAGAGGCTCACTCTCTATTTATACTAATTCCCGACTTGACAATAACTCACTGGCCTACTTCTCTAGGAGAGTTTAATAACCCTAGGGCCCCACAACTGCGGGGACTTTAACCCTTGATCAATAGGAGGGTTTCCCATAATGACTTTACATGACTTGTTTACATTATCGATTCTCCCTATCAGAACATCGGGGCATGACATGACTCAATTACATTACAAACACTTCCCAGAATAAACATCGAGGTATAATACATAAGATATACAAGTGAACACATTACAAAGTTACAATTACATCAACACTCCCTCTTAACTAGGAAGGTATTCTCTCGACACAATTTATCAACACAAGTCTTCTTCTCTGTATCATCTGGATCATCATCGATTTCTCGTCATATTCATCTTCAAGTCATCATCACTAGATCTGGATCATCACTGGATCTAGATCATCATCACTGGATCAGATCATCACTCAATCTGGATCATCACTAGATCTAGATCATCACTCAATTTGGATCATCTCTACTGGATCATGGATCATCATCATAGGTGCTATCTCTTGATTCCTCTTGTCATAGTAATTTCTACAGAGCCAGCCCTTTTTTATGTTGGTTGTAGGCCTAGCCTCCATGTAGGTCTTCTTCAGCGCTTATATCTGACCCTAATTCAGAATGGCCCACCCAACACTTACAACTGACCATGAGAGGAACACATCCAACACCATGTCAAAAAGGCACACCCAGCACTCACATCTGACCATGAGAGGATCCAATCCAGTCATGTCAGAAAGGCCCAGAACTCACATCCGATCATGGGAGGAACACATCCAAGAGCCATACCAGAAAGGCTCAGCACTTATATCTTACCATGGGATGAACACATCAACCATGTAAGAAGAGATCAACACTTATATCTTACCATGAGATGAACACATCACCATGTAAGAAGGGATCAGCACTTATATCTTACCATGGGATGAACACATCAACCATGTCATAAGGGCTCAACACTTATATCTAATCATTTGGGATGAACACATCCCGCAGTCACACCAGAATGGCTTTGCACTTACATCTGATCATGTGGGATGAACACATCCCACAGTCACATCAGAATGGCTCTGCACTTACATTTGATCATGTGGGATGAACACATCCCGTAGTCATATTAGAATGGCTCTTAGTCATAGACTGAGTATTCCTGGTAACTGACTAGGTACCTCCATTCTCCCAGAGAATGGCATTCAGCACTTATATCTGATCATGTGGGATGAACACATCCCACAGTCACATCAGAATGGCTCAGCACTCACATCTGACATGGAAGGAACCAATCCTCTCACCATGACAGAATGGCTTAGCCCTTACATCTGACCATGGAAGGAACCAATCCTCTCACCATGTCAGAATGGCTCACGGACTCATCACTTCCCCTTAGAGGGAACCTCGATTTGGAGAACACCAAGCTTCTCCCTGAAGTACTTAAAATTCACTCTGGCCAATGGCTTAGTCAACACATCAACTATCTGTTCGTCTGTCGCAACATACTAGAGCCTCACTACTCCTCTCTGCACCATATCCCTAATATAGTGATATTTGATCTCAATATACTTCGACTTGTCATGGGACAACGGGTTGTCGCAATATATACAAGTAGCATCTAATTGGAGATCAAATAAATTAGACAGTAGCTTCCTCAGCCATACTACCTCACAACTAGCTGAACGAGTTGCGACATACTCTACTTCAGCTGTACTCAGTGCCACGCAAGACTGTTTCCTATTAAACCAAGAGATCACACCTGATCCCATACTGAAGCAACACCCTGAGGTGCTCTTTCTATCGATGCCACTGCCTGCTCAATCTGAATCAACATAACCTTCCAGGTTAATCTTCTGATTCACCTCATACTTGAGCCCATAATCAACTGTACCCCTCAAGTACCTCAAAATATGCTTTGCAACAATCAAGTGAACATGTCTCGAATCTGTCAGGAATTGGCTCAAGGTGTTCATAGAAAATCAAATATCTGGACTTGTATTCGTCAGGTACATCAAGGACCCAATCATCTAACGATACATCGTGGCATCAACCGCTTCTGATGAAGCATCACTTAATAGCTTCAGGTTCGACGCCATAGGTGTGGTCATGGCCTTGCAGTCCATCATCCCAAACCTCTTCAGGATCTCTACTACATACTTCCTTTGTCTGAGGAAGATTCCATCCGCATTCTGCCACACCTCCATGCCTAGAAAATAGTGCATCATACCCAAGTCCTTCATTTCCAACTCGGCAACAAGATTCCTCTTTGTAACAGAAATCAACCCATCCATACCTGTCACAAACAGATCATCTACATACAGGAGGAGTATCATTGGGTTACCATCTTCAACCTTGTAGTAAAGGTTGGAATATACTTGCCTCTTGGTAAAGCCTAAACTGGATAGAAAGTTGTCAATTATGTTGTACCATGTCCTGGGTGCCTATTTTAAACCATACAAGGCTTTCTTCAATTTACACACATGAGACTCCCTGTCGTGTGTATCAAAACTGAGTGGTTTCTCCACATACACTTCCTCTTCCACTACACCATTCAAGAAAACAGTCGACATCCATTTGGTGTATCTTCCATTTCATCATTGCAGCCAGGGAAAGTACTGATCTGATGGAAGTGTATCTGGCTACAGGTGCAAAATTTTCTTCATACATTCCTTCTTTCTGGTAGAAGCCACAAGCCACAAATCTTGCTTTATATTTTTCTATGTTTTCGTTTGCAGTATGCTTGATCTTGTAGATCCATTTGGAAGTTACAATAGACATCCCCTTTTGTCTAGGGACTACACCCTAGACATCATTCTTCATGATCGTTTGATACTCTTCAATCATAGCTTCCTTCCATTCTTTCCTTTCTATTGCTTCTTCATAGTTGGAAGGTTCTTTATCGATGAAGTCACATAATAAGGCTACATACTAAGAGCAAGACCTGGTCCTTTTTCTTTCTCTATGATTTTCTTCTGGAGCCCCATATCTTTTTGCACCTTGGATAGCTTCTCGTACCCAAGCAGGTTTCCTCTTGTGAGGATTCTTATCCTGAGGTGGATCTACAGGTTCTTGAGGTTCTTCTAATTCTCTATCTTCTTCTTGAATTTCTTCGTTCATGGTTGTGTCATGAATTCTGGGTGCTTCTGTTTCTTCAGGATCTTTAGCAGGTCCCTTTCTGGATTTGTTGTAAGCTGAGTCTTTTTCAAATGCTACATCCCTGTTGATGTCGATCTTCTTGAATCCTAGGAAGTATATTATGTAAGCCTTCGAGCTTTCAGAGTATCCCACAAATATGCTCTTCTTTCCTGAAGGATCTAACTTTGTCCTCTTTTATTTAGGAATGTGTATGTATACTGGACAACCGAATATTCTGAGATGGCTGACTTCTGGTTTCTTGCTGGAAAAGACTTCTTCAGGTGTCTTGTTCTTGAGTACTCTGTGTAGAGTACGGTTCTGTACATACATCGTTGTTCTGGCAGCTTCTTCCCATATATGCATGGAAATATCTTGATCATGAAGCATTGCTCTTGCAGCTTCCATGATCGTTCTATTCTTCCTTTCTACAACCCCATTCTGTTGTGGATTATATGGATTGGATAACTCCCTCTTAATCCCTGAATCTTTGCATAACTCTTTGAATTCAGTTGATGTGAATTCTCCACCATTATCTGATCGAAAGGTCTTGATCTTATTTTCAGTGTGGTTCTCGATCAAGGATTTGAATTCCTTGAACTTGCTAAATACTTCATCTTTGTTCTTCATGAAGTATATCCCTGTCTTTCTAGAAAAATCATCAATAAAGGAAACATAGTATACATACCCGCTTAATGAACTGGATGACATCGGACTGCATGCATCAAAGTGAATGATTTCCAATATTCCTTTTGCCTTGTTGTCACTACTTGGAAATGTCTTCTTCGTGTTCTTTCCTTTCGCACACCCTTTGCAGACACCGTCATGTTTTGAATGGATTTCTGGAAGTCCTTCAATAGCTTTGCTTGCAAGAGGTAGTGCTCTGTAGTGCACATGTGCAAGCCTTCTATGACAAATTTCATTTGGCTCTACTGTGTCATGGATCAAGGCTTGTTCTGTATGTCCCTTCAATTTATATAGACCTCCATCTTGTTCCCCAATTACTACTGCATCATCAATAGTCTTTCCCTTTGGCCACATGAGAACTTGGCCATCTACAAATGCAACCCTCATGCCTTTTACATATAATGCATATATGGAGAGGAGGTTCTTCTTTAGTCCTGGTACAAACAATACATCCTTCATCATCATAGACTTTCCAGAGTCTAGTTTATAGGAGGATTCCCCACTACCTTTTATTGGATACTGGTAGTCATCTCCAAGTTTCACCTTGTGGGGTGATTCATGTTCTGATAGTTTCACAAAGGATTCTTTGAATCTTGTCATATGTTTGGAATCCCCACTGTCTATAAGCCAATCATTGCTTCCATGTGTAATGTTTCCCGTGAGAGAGGAAATCAAGACATATTCTTCATCACTTGAAGAATCATCACTTTCTTGTCTGATTCTCTTTGTGGAAGGTTCATCATCTTCTGTAGCATGAGCATGATGTCTTCTTTTGTTCCCTTTCTTCTTGATGGAGATATTTTTGTTCTTAGGACAATCTCTAGCATAGTGTCCTCTTTCATCACATGTATAGCATCTGAATTTAGGTAGATTCTTGTTAGGTCTTTTATGATGAAAGTGCTTACCTTGGTGATGATTTCTTTTGCTCTTCTTGGATTGTGCTATGAGAACTTGATTTTCACTTCCCATATTTTCTTCTCGAGTTGCTATCCGAGCTTCTTCTTGAGAGCATTCTTCCCATAGTCTGTTGAACTTGACTAGCTTCTTTCTAGCACAGATCCCCTGAATGAAAGAGCCCCATACCCTAGGGAGACCATTCAAGGTGGTCATTACAATCTCTACATTATCCACTTCTTCAAGTTGTTCTTTGATCTAGGAGACCCTTGTGAAGTATGACTGTATGGTATCCGCATTTTGGATCTTCACATTCTTCAACTGGTTCCTCAAGGTCATCTTCTGGTTTATGTTCTTTCCTTCAAACAGTTTGGTCAAGGCATCAAACATAGCTTTAGGTGTCTTTAGGGAGGACACATGTGGTATGAGGTGATCCTTGATTGAATCAGCAATAATCCTCATAGCCATAACCAATTTCTTCTTGTGTAAGGCCTTAGCCTCATCTCCCTTTGGAACTGGAACCTCCTCATTGATGTAGGAGTCCAACTCCTTTTCTTCCAGGACCAGGGAGATCCTATACTTCCAGGATTAGAAGTTATCAGCTCCCTCAAGCTCTTCATCAAGCATGGTATGATGAGACATCTTAACCAAGAACCTCAAATGGAAATACAAAATATTTAGATCTTACCATGTTAAGATGTTGGATCTAGATATGGAGCTAAATTTCTGCAGAGATGGTTCAGGAGAAGATTAGGGTTTGACTTTCTCGGAGTTATGTCCAACCAAAATCTTTGATCTTGATCTCTAAACTTCTATTTTGAGGAGGAGATCAATCCAGGCCTGGGATCACTCAAAAATTCCACTTTTGTGGAAAGCCCTAATTTTTGGCAATAGTGTCGGGTCAAAAACTGAAAATTCTTAGAATCAAATTCTGCTTCAACGGAAAGATGTGCCCTGGAGAGGAGAGTCAGCACAACCTTCTTTTGCTGAAAATCTGTGGAGAGAGATCCAAAAAGTAGGAATCTCTAGTTTTATTAGTTGCACAGTGTCTTCTTCTCAGGTTAGCTCTAATACCATCTTAGATTTTTATTATTTAAGCTAGCATTATCTTAGGATATTTAACTGAGAGAATAACAAGCACAACAATCAAACATAAGAGACAATGAACACAAATTTTTTCCTCAGGGAAACCATAAAGGAGAAAACCCCGCAACATCCTCAAAGATAGAATCAACACCAAAAGTAAAACCCCAAAACAGTGAGATGATCTCCCGACAACACTAGTCTCTCTCTCTCTTGTCCCAACAACTTCTTCTCTCTCAGTTATGCACTACAACTGAGTGTGAGTGAATGTGTGATAAACAGAGAGGCTCACTCTCTATTTATACTAATTACTGACTTGAAAATAACTCACTAGGGCCGAATTTTCTAGGAGACTCTAATAACCCTAGGGCCCCACAACTGCGGGGACTTTAACCCTTGATCAATAGGGAGGGCTACCCACAATGACTTTACATGACTTGCTTACATTATTGATTCTCCCGATCGAAACATTGGGGCATGACATGACTCAATTACATTACAAAAACTTCCTGGAATAAACATCGAGGTACAATACATAAGATATACAAGTGAATACATTCCGAATTTACAATTACATCAACAACAACGAAGGGACCGAAATTAATAGGGTATTTGATCCAAGAGTCCTTCTTGTGCGCATTAAAATGATCCTCATAAACAGAAATCCTCTTCCTGATCAACTCCAATGCGAATACTGAGGGACTTAGGTAAATTGGTAGCATGAAAGGGGCAATAGAAAAAACATATACCCTGATAACTGAATACGTCGACATCAGGAACCAATCTCCAATACCATCTTGTTGCAAGGCAGCCTTCATGTCTTCTTATATCCTCTTCTCTTTAGGATCAAATAGTCTGCAGATGTTGAGGACAATTCTGTCAATGAACAGGGTGTAAGACCAGTCCTGGAACTTCTGGACAGACTGGGGCCAGTCTTTGAACACCTCTGGATCCATGACCTCAAGGTTCTGCTGGTTGGAACTGACTATGATGGCAAATAGATACACCTGGTATATAAAGTTATCTAAATCAAACTTCTCAAGCTGAGAATTGATTTCTCTGGACAAGAAGTCATCGAACTTAATTCCTAATGAAGATTGACTCAGGTAAAGGAGAATGCCTAGCATTACTCCAGAGACCATGCTATCGCTATCAAGACCTAGGATTTGACTCAAGAGGGATATGGTTGATACAATAGGATTTATGAATAATTTGGAGGAGAGTGGGGTGATCAGGGTCTTTGAGGGAACTCAGGTGTTCAAAATGGTCTGAAACAATTTATTCTTGAATTCTAGGTCGGATTTCCCGAACACCTGTAGAACCTTTGATTCGGTGAAGGGGGTCAGGGACTGACATTGTGCTTCGGAGAGACCCAGGGCAGCCCTAGTAGCTTCTGGTGTAATTTTGCAAATGACATTGGAGTGGGTATCATCTAAGACAACCTTCCCAGTGCGAGAATAATTGGAGGCTACCCTTTGGACAATATCTGGGAAATTGGAAAATTGTTTTAATATGAACCCTATTAAAGATGACTTTAAATTTACAAACAGTTCCGACTGGTCTCCAAAAGGTGACAACAAAGCATTCTGGGAATCACTGATAGAAGAAAAAAATAAACGAGGATCATAAGCATCGTAAAGTCGATCACAGATGATCTCCTTGGAAGGGTGAATGCTTTTTACAGACAAGGCCATGGTGGAACTGTCAAAAGGGTTGATAAACGATGAACGAGTACCTGGTGGTGACGGTCGACACTTCTGGAGGTTGTAGTTGTATCCATCTAACTCGTCCTTGGCAGACGTCGGATTCACGGGGTGGTGGGACTATTAACGGACTGTTAATGTCAAGCTGATTAGCCTTATAAACCATAGCACTCCCTAAAAGTGACCTTTGTACCTCCAATATTCAAGTGCAGTATCCAATGGGGAGGGCCCCACTAGATTACACAAATTTGTTTCTTTTCTTCAGAGTTATATTAATGGGTTAAAATATTAAATATATTGGCTTTAATATTAAACCAAAATATTATGTAATTGATGTTTGGATTTGGTTATTATAAGGTGGAAGCTTGTATGGTGTAATAAATGGTTGTCAAGTGCTGGTAAAGGTTATTTTGGAATGCATATGGGTGTACTACATGAATATTCCTAACCATATATTGGAAGGAAGTTGAGAGGCCAACTCTAGAGGAGCCAATTCGAGAAATTGGGTTGGTTTTATTTTCAAATGGCCAAAAAAGGGGATTGGACAGATTTGAAAACGAGGTATACTTTTTTATATTTGATTCTTCAATATGATATTTTATAACATATGTCTTCATTGTAATTTGTAGTGGTTTTTTCTTACGTGATGTGCAAATTGGTTCTATGTAGGATGTCAAAGGAATATCAAGTCAGGATTGAAGAATTCATAGAGTTTGCAAAAAGGCATTCAGAGGATAATAACACCACAAGATTCCCTTGTAAAAAATGTTGCAATGTTGTAGTATTGACGTTTGAGGAAGTACAAGACCACATGACGATTCATGGTATACTAAGTTCATATAAAACTTGGTTTTTCCATGGAGAGAGACTTCCTACTCAAGACTATAAATTTGACAAGAGAAACAAATTCCACACAACAGAGATGCATGATTTTCCTATAGAAATTACACATGGTAATGAACACATAGTCGAACATCAATATGATAATCATAATTATGAGTTTGCAACATTGCTTACAGATGATACTGAAGTTCTTGAGAATGACGATCATAACGAGGAAACCATGGTTGATGATCACATGGTTGAAATGGTGAATGAAATTATCAATATTATAATGAAAATCCATATGTGAATTATGAAAATGACCAAGTAAAATCAATGGAAGAAAAAAAATGATATCAATCAATATCTTATGTTAATTGGAGATTCCAAGGCACCATTGTACCCAGGTTGCACTAGTTTCACTAAGCTATTGGCCACTGTGAAATTTTACAACCTTAAAGTGAGAAATGGATGGTCTGATGCAAGTTTCAACTAGTTGTTGAAGTTGCAAACAGAAATGCTTCCAATAGGAAATACACTTCCAGAATCTACATATGCTGCAAAAAGTTTGATTAAACCATTGGGGTTGGACTATGAATGATACATGCATGCCACAATGATTGCATTTTATATTGGGGTAAATATGAAAAAATAAATGAATGACCAACATGTGGTGAATCAAGATGGAAGGTTGATGCTCGTTCTGGAAAAGTACGTACAGGTGTCCTGGCCAAAGTGTTGAGGTATTTCCCTATAGTGTCAAGGTTGAAGAGAATGTATAGGTATAATTTTGAATTCTTATAATTCCATTATATCATACACCTTCATGTACTACCAACCTACTAAAAAATCATCTTCTTTAATCTACTAAGTATTGCAATTTATATATGATTCTTTATGTTTTTGTTACAACTCTACATATATTTCAGAGAAAATGAGGTGGCATCATGAGAATGCAAGTAAGGATGGAATAATGCGCCACCCAGTTGATACCCCGGCATGGAAAAGTATAGATTCTAAATGGCCTAATTTTTCCAACGATCCTCGCAATGTACGACTTGCAATGGCAGTGGATGGATTTAATCCTTTTGGAAGCTTGAGTAGTACTCATAGTGTATGTCTAGTAGTACTAGTCACATATAACCTCCCGCCATGGTTATGCATGAAAAGGAGCTTCTGTTTGTTGTCGTTGTTAATACCTGGTCCCAAGCAACCAGGAAATGACATAGATGTTTATTTGGAACCATTGGTAAATGAACTAAAACTAACATGGGGGGAAGGGGGCAAGGACATACGATGCTCATTCAAGGTCATTCTTTAATATGAAGGCTATATTGATGTGGGTAATCCATGACTTTCCTACTTATGGAAATATGGTTGGTTGCATGACTAAATGTTTTTGCGCATGCCCTATATGTGGAAAGAACACAGATTCAATGTATCTCAAATATAGTAGGAAGTGTGTGTGCATGGGACATAGGAGATATCTTCCAATAAATCATAAGTATCGTTCACAAAAAGGACCATTTAATGGGAATTCTGAGCATCTCATTGCACCTACAATTGTACAAGTGTCAGATATTTTTACAAAAACAAAAGGAAGGGAAGAGAAATGGGGAAAGTCTAAAAGTACAAAAAGAAAGCAAAGTTTTAAAAAAGGTGGAAATTCAAAGACTGGCGTGTGGAAGAAAATGTCAATTCTATTCAATTTACCATATTGGGAGGTATGTGCACACATTAACTTAAGGCCTAAAATGTATGATGCTTGAAGGATTTCATTGTGTTTAATTGGAATATATTGTTTAGTTTTTCTTTGATGTTATAATTCATTGATTTTTTATACGGTTGGATGCAGAAACTCCTAGTGCGTCACATTTTAGATTTAATGCACATAGAAAAAAATGTATGAGAAAGTGTTTTTGGAACCCTTCTGGATATAAAAGATAAATCAAAGGATGGGAAAAAATTTCGTGATGACTTACAACAGTTGGGTATAAGGAAATCACTATGGCCAGAACAAAAAGGCAAAAAAATATTTCTTCCACCAACACCACACACTCTTTCAAAAAAGGAGAAAGAGATTCTTTGTCATGTTGTGTTCACGTTAAAAGTTCCAGATGGATATAGTTCAAACCTTAGAAATAATGTATCTATGAAAGATCTCAAGCTTCATAGTATGAAAGCACATGATTTCCATGTTCTCGTGCAAAAAATCCTTCCAGTAGAATTGCGCCATGTGCTACCAAAAGCAGTTTGAAACACTATCTGTAGGCTTTGCTTCATTTATAGGTGAATTTGTGAAAAAATGGTGGATCCAACAGATCTTGATAACTTACAAGATGATGTTGTGGAAACTTTGTTCTTACTCAAAAAATATTTCCCCCTTCATTCTTTGATATAATGATACATTTGACTGTACACTTGGTGTGAGAGCTACGTTATTGTGGACCAGTTGCATATCGATGGATGTACCCTTTTGAAAGGTCAGTGAAATTTTATTAAGTGCAAATCCACATAAATTCCAACATTTTATGTGCATATAATAATAATAAGACATTACTAGCAACTCTTTATTCATACTTTTAATTTCACTACAAATTGTTTGTTTTTTCTAGGAACATGAAAGTTTTCGAAAGTTATGTGAAAAATAAGAATAGGCTCGAATGCTGCATAGCTGAAAACTACATTGTGGAGGAATCCATAAAATTTTGTGCTAGAAATGTTGAAGGTATGGAATATATTCAAAGCATTCCTAGTAGAAATGAAGCTTGGGACGATGAAGAAGGAGAGGTTGGACAATATGGGAAGGCCTTATCTAGTGGAACTTCTATTGAATTAGATAAAACTAGTTTGTTACAAGCCCACAGATGAGTCTTGCACAACATAGATGAAATTCAACCATGGATAGAATAAGTAATAAGCACATCCTTCTAAAATCATTTTTTATTATAATATATCACAATATTTTCATAATTTTTTTATTCACGTTACTTGAAAATAGGATGCACTTGGCAGAAATTGCCAATAATAACATCCAAGCACAAAAAGATGAAGTCTTACTACAAAAGCTCCACAACCAACAATTTAGTGATTGGTTAGGAAAACAGGTAATGATATGTTCTTCATATTATATTTAATTGAACTTCATTGATGAATAATATTATGACGTATGAAGGTGAGATTCTTTTAATATATTTTGAAATTCAATGGTTTTGTAACGACATTTACAAATTTACAAGTGGAAGGAAAAGAAAACATTTATGATACCCTTAAATGGTTGCCACGTGGCCCAAGGGAATATGCAACTAAGTATGATGGCTACTTAATCAATGGGTGTAGATTTCAAGTTAAAAGCATAAAAAATGTCAGGGCCACCCAAAATAGTGGTGTGTGCATAGATGCACAAACCTTAATGAGATCAAGTGCAAAGAATAAAAATGTTATACATCAAACAACAACATATTATGGAGTGATTTAAGAAATAATGTTACTGGACTACTATTTTGTGCAGTATCCAATGTTCAAAAGTGATTGGATAGATGTACACAAGAAGAATGGAATGAAAGTTGATGAACTTGGTTTCACCATGTTGAATCTGAAGAGATGCTTGAGTAAGGATAGAGTGCAAGATGATCCATTTATTCTAGCATCACAAGCGAAACAGGTATTTTATGTACAAGATCCGGTAGAGAATGACTGGTGTGTAGTTTTGACATTCCCTCTAAAGAGACCAATAAATTGTAATAGATATGAATTGGAGTATGCATATTTATCAAGCGTTGCATATTTTGAAGGGACGAAATGCAAAGTCGATGAAGCTATAGGTGATGGTGGCATGGATTATGTTCGACAAGATTGTGAAGGCACATGGTTGGATGTTGTTCATTAAGTAATATGCATGATTTATTTATCAGTTGTCATTTAAGTTGTATCTGTGAAAACTTATATCTTAGATTATTTCTTGGATTTACCTTTCATGCATATATTTCTTGTTCTGTTACTGTTTATGCATGGATCTTATCTGTTTTATTATGTTATGTAACTTTCATTTATTTTTACAATAGATAGATTGGGTGTGGGGAATTGAGAGTGATGTGAGGCGAGGGAGGGGCAATATGAGCTTCAACCTTCACGCGGTTGGCCCTGTTTAGTAGAGAATAAGATATTCTTGAAACCAAGAGAAGCTCATTCAAGTATTTTCATTTCATTTTCTTACCATTTCATATATGTTATGCATTTTTTTACATTTTTATCAATATCTTATATGAACATACCATTTTGGCATGATATGTGCAGGTCTTCGCGATGGAAAGGAATATAATGAAAATTTGTATCGTTCTCTAATGCATATTTGTAATTTATCACCATAACGAATTTGTCAATTAGATATCTTATTGTCGTTTCATTGATTATAACGTGTTCATTTCTTCATTTTAAGTACAGTTGTACTTGTCTATTTTATGAAATGATTCTACTGCACATTTGTTGAAGGAAATAAGTTGATTGCGGGATAGCTATTGACCACGGGAAGGTAATGTAATGAACAATATTGAAAGTATTTGATTACAACAAATTTAATTACAACATATTTATTTCAACCATAAGTATACCCGATTGATGGTGTAACAACTAATTTCTGAGAAATATTTGTGTAAAGCATAAAGGACACCAAGATCATCTGACGTTATTGGCATCAAAGCTGAACTTTGAGGTATAGATCCTTATTTTCAATACAATTTCATCATCTTGTGGGAGTATCACCTATAGGTTTCCTTTTAGGCATTGGGAGTATCACCTATAGGTCTCCTGAAGCTACCCTGGCCACTATTAAAGGATTTTACATAGGTCTTCTGGCCCCCGAGACTAACCTCGAAACAGGGCCAAAAGTTAGTTACAATCTCGATAATAAAAAAAACTTAATAGCCTCAGAGGTGGTGCATTCACCATGATTCGCACACACAAAACAAAACATTATGGAGTGATGTGCATGCTGGTATTAAACGGTAGTGCAGTGTCTTCAGTTTCAGGCTTGTTTGTGTTGAAAACTACGGCTCAGGACGTCTGTGGCAGTTGATTGCTGACTGGATTTGAGTTATTTCTTCACTTGTTGGATATGCAACATGTCTTTTCCTTTCTGGGCCATTTTTGTTCATTATGTGCTCAATGGCACTATTCTTCCTGTGTTCACATCTGGAAGGAAGGTTTGTGATCCTTCTATGTTCAGCTCTCCACCCCATCCCTTCCTCTACTAGTAACACTGTTATTTGCGGGGACTTGGGGAAGGACCGTATTGTTTTTTACAGTAACAAGTCCTTGAGGAGGCTTGTCATTCTTGTGCTTCTCTTCTCCTAGGAGGAGGGTCCTCCTACAGGTCATACGGCGTGGCACTTCCATGGATTCATCATCACCCCAAAAAAATTTGGCAACTAAAATTCACAAAGATGATGACGAAGGCCTTCAACCTCCTCTCCTCCCATACGAGCCTTCGCTCCAATAGGTTGCCTCTAGAAATGGTCACCACGTGCTAAGATTATGGAGATAGCAACCGTGTCCAAAGGTTTTGGAGGGATACCCATTGGACAGGAAATTCTAGGCACAACTCCCATGGGGGTGTTATATTTTATTAGGACAGCAATGCCCTCAACAGCCTCAGGAGCTCCCTATAATGTGATGAACATCCTTGCCTTGGCCTCAGTGGCATCGAAAATCTCTTCTAATGTAATGAACGTCCTTACCATGATGGCTGGAGTTCCCCTAGCATGAAAAATTAAGAGTAGTGGAATTCCCAGCTGAGGCTCCCCAACTAAAAGAACACCTTGATAAACAAGCTTCTCAATAGAGGTAGCCATTACAAACTTTCTTTAAGACTCTCAAGATTCTCGGCAAACTAATATTTAACCATCCTAAACTATATTCAACATTCACCCAGTATATGTCTTCAGATGGATATGAAAGTAGCGTTTATAAAGAGTTTGGAGATTGAACTCGATGATGGCCCCATCAACACCCTCACACATGCCATCATTGAGTAGCATGATGACAGCACGCGCGATCACGTGGGTTTGGGATCCGGAACTTATGCTGAGATACTAGTCAAGCCGTTGTTTCTGCTATGGCACCATATTATCATCCATGGAAACGACTTCCAGTGTTAGTCTTCATCATCCCTCATTTTCCTCAGGGCACGCAGACTAGACATCCTACATCCATATTCCCTTCCTTAAGACGATATCTAAATATTCTTGTTCGCTGTGTCTCCTGATTCGTGTGGAAGACATACTTATCTTCTGGCAGGACTAGACATCATACGCTCGATGCAGCGAACTTTTTACATTCTGGGGAGTGATCTACATCATGTAACTAATTGTTTTAGCCGTAGATCTGCTCCACTGGCTTCTGGATATTTGATTGCCTATCATTTTGAACCTTTGCGCACTTACCCCAAAATATCACATAGACATTGTCTCTTGGGAATGAGTGGATCATACCCCAAACCGCATCCTTCATCTCCGCTAACCGGTTCTCCCTCCTGTAACTTTCAACGTTCAGAATTATTTCCACTTAGACAATTTGTGCCATTTTCAAGGTGTATTTTTCATTTCACCAAAACCACGAAAAAATAATACCATAGGATTTAGGACACATCACTGAGCACAACACAACTTGTCTCACCCTCAAACTCTTCTTCATTTGCCTTACGCATGCATTCTACTAGAGTAGTGAAAATATGGTTTGGAGGCACTTTTGGAAAATTGATATCTTCTTCCTTAGAGACTCTTTGGTCAATCTAATGACATGGTTGTATTATACATACAACAATATAGACTTCCAAACTCTCAAAATATTTGTATCATCATCCTATGAGATGTGGAGGGAATTTCCTTGAGCCCACTTAAGCATATTTACACTTAGACAATTTTTTCTCTCTTAAACTAGGTCCAATTTTCTTAAAACACTTATTTGGCAGGTCCATAACTTCTCCCTCGGGCACTTTCAGAACAATTTGAAGATATGGTGAGGTAGAACAAACACCAATCTACAAGAACCCCATGTGGTGTGGGAATTTTCTTCAAGACACAATTTGTGGTGGGAATTTTCCCAAGGCCAGGTGGGCATTTTTACTCGCTTTGATGCAAAACCCTATTTTGGAATACCTAGAACTTTCTCCTCATAGGTGATGAAGTCAAACTAAGACCATGGTTGGATAGCCACTGTAATAGCCACTATTACAAGCTGAAGCCTAGTACCATGGTGTGGGAATCTTTCTCAAAACCTGAATTATGGTGCGGGCATTTTTCTGTATTTAATTCTTGTAGCTCACCCTTTTTTTATTTCAGTAAAAGAACATTCTGTTTTTTTCTAACCAAATTGGCAGGCCTATTTTCCATGTGTGATATCCAAAACATAAGCTGACGCTATGGATAGATGCACATATCAACAGGATACATCCTGACAATCTCATATTAATTTTATCATTAACACCTAATATCTGGCACACATTTTCCTAAGCCAACTTAGGCAGATTTACTAGTACTGAAACAGTGCAAAACCTGCCAGAAGGCACTTTTGGAAAATTAGTAACTTCATCCTTAGAGACCTTTTTGACAATTTTATGATATTGTTAGGTGCACCAATCAACAATATATATGATTGTACCTTCATAATAATTTAATACATCAAATATAAATTGTAGAGGGCATTTTACAGATGCCACTTAGGCAGTTTTACCAGCAGATTTTACACTTAGACAATTTGTGCCATTTTCAAGGTGGATTTTTCATTTCACCAAAACCATGAAAAAATGATACCAGAGGATGTAGGACACATCACTGAGCACATCACAACTTGTCTCACCCTCAAACTCTTCTTCATTTGTCTGAGGCATGCATTTTACTGGAGTAGTGCAAATATGGCTAGGAGGCACTTTTTGGAAAATTGATATCGTCTTCCTCAAAGACTCTTTGGTCAATCTGATGACATGGTTGTATTATACATACAAAAATATAGAGTTTCAAACTCTCAAAATATTTGTATCATCATCCAATGAGATGTGGAGGGAATTTCCCTGAGGCCACTTAGGCATATTTACACTTAGACCATTTTTGTTCTCTCTTAAACTAGGTCCAATTTTCATAAAACACTTATTTGGAAGGTCCATAACTTCTCCCTCATGCGTCTTTAGAACAATCTAAATATATGGTCAGGTAGAAAAAACACCAATCTACAAGACCCCCACGTGGTGCGGGTATTTTCTTCAACACACAATTTGAGGCGGGAATTTTCCCAAGTCCACCTGAACCATTATTCCAACAATTGGTCATTTTTACTCGCTTTAATGCAAAACCCTGTTTTGGAATACCTATAACTTTCTCCTCAGAGGTGATGAAGTCAAATTGAGACCATGGTTGGATATCCACTATAACAAGTTGAAGCCTAGTACCATGGTGCAAGCATTTTTCTCAAAACCTGAATTATGGTGCAGGCATTTTTTGTAGACACTGAGAGGGGGGGTGAATCAGTGTGTAGCCAATTTGAACCTTTTCACAGTTTATCAGGGTTAGCTACCAATTCATCAATCCATTACTCTACCATAATCATTTTATAAACATCTTTCACTTCATCATTCATAAATCAGAAGCGATTAAATCATCAAGAGACATAACACAGAAGAACACCACATCATATGAATTTGTAATCTTTTTATATTAATTGTGGTTCGACTACAACCGTTAGGCGAAATCAGCACCTACTGATAAATAGAGCACCTACTCTTAATCCAGGACCCTGCCTGGTTTTCTTAGACCTTGCTAAGAAGTGTTTGAGGTATCCTAACCTCAGAGGCAAGACAAGCTTGCTTTTACATTAAGGCTTACTGTCATCATACACAATACACCTCTGTCATATCATCAACACTGCTCTGTTGTAACATTGCTTATCATTACAATTGCTGGCCATCTACTGCTGCAGATTATCCTCTGATCAGAGCTTCTTCTGCTGGTCAACATCTCTTCACTTCTTGTCATAATATTCAAAGTCTGATCATTTGTTCATTACTGCTTAACGTCATTTGTTCTGTCAGGCACATTGTCATGCTATCCATCAAATTCCTGTTAGCATCATCCAACAATCTGTTGTTTGTCAACACCGTTAACAATTAAGTCAGTCTGCATGCATCATCTTGAAGGTCTACATATGCCAAGGATACCATCCTAGCACACTCAAGTTAACACAATCAATACACTACCATTATAATTTTAAGTCAAATCATTATGACTGTGAGGCACTGAGAATTTCAATTTGTTGTTTGCATCACAGGCTTTTAGATTGTTGCTAGATAACCCAGTCTTGGTCTAAAGGCCTTTTCAGCAGTAGGAACTCAGACTTTTGTCACTTCCAGATTTGAACTTAACATCAGCAATCTTTCTCCAAAAACCTTCGTGGTTGCTGGATTGGGTTATGGGCCCACAGTGCTTCCACTGGTTGCCTCTTAGAATATGACTTGATCTTAGTAATACAAGTAACAGGCTTCAAAGATAAGGCTTGATCTGCATACCTCTTTCCTGTCTTAGATTTGGAATGTTGTTCTCAGAATTTGTCAATAGATGTGATGCTTGCATTTTATCCTTGTGACTGCCTCTGAATTACATGCTTAATGGGCTTCAAAAAAAAACTTTACACCTTAGTAACTCAAGCTCATACACATTGATTTAAGACTTCATGTTGCCTCATTGATTCTTCAGCTGTCAGCATAGTTAAAGTCTGAACATAAATGTCTCAGCATCAGAGTCCATGTATTTGTGTACATCAAGATCAGCATTCTGCTCATGTCATAGGACTGTCATCTTCATATGCATGTCACTGTCAAGTAGAAGAAGATGGAAGATGCAAAAAGTGCTAGAGGCCAGGAGTGAGTTTCATCAAGAAGAAAGCCTGTGAGTGCAACACCTATAATTCCTGGGAATGCTCCAGCTGTGCTTGTAAGTCCCAGGAGGATACTTGCATACTCAGGAGATATGTCTTGATGGGTACAGTACAATCCTGCCAATGCAAGCTAGAAAGAGCTAAACCAATAGTGAGAACCGCGACTATTGTCCAAGGAGATAATCCTATGTCCAAAGAGGAAATAGTCATACAAATTGCTGGTGATATAAAAGCAATTGTTTGACACAACTTGCGCACAGTTGTTGTTTCAACCCACTTCGAAATCAATGTGTCAGCAAATGGATCTGCTATACTGGAAACCAAAATTGATCCCAGCGAGGGGAGAATAGCAACCAATGCTGCATTAGTCAAATTGAGATGTAATGCCTCACTGGAATAAGTTGGCAGTCAAGACAGGAAAGTATAGTGACCCCAGTTCCCACAAAATGAGCATAAATCATTACCCATACAGCACGACCTTTTAGGAATGTTGTCCAAGGGACTACCTGTAGTAGCGAAATTACTGATTGGGAGAGGTTGTAGCGGCTGGTAGTATAAAATCAAATTAGTATATAGCATATGATGGAGTGTATTGCATAAAGAAAGTTCCTAGCTACGAGGATAGACACCCCAACAGACTGATCACGCCCCTACGTGGTGTATGCAGCCCTCTAAGGATGATCACAACCTCTAGTTGCTTCAAGCATACTCCTTGGATGAATGCGTGAGCCCTTCTTAGTGTTGCCTTCTTTAGATCTGGTATCACGCCCTTCTCAAAAGTGGATAAAGACCCCAAACAATGAATTGCTTCCCTTCTTAACTGGTGGCTGTAATAACGGATTGACGCCCTCTAAGATTGATAAATGGTAACCAAAGTTGACCACGAATTTGATGAGTGTCCAAGAAGTTCTTTTAAGAGAAAGATGTTGCTCCCACAGTTGATTAATGCGCCCTTACTAATCACAATGATGCCAATAAATGGTCACGCCCTCTTGTACTCAGGCTTCCAAGAGAGGGAGGTGCCCTTAATTAGCCAGAAATCGCTGCCAATAATTTCCACAACCGAGCTGCTCCTTTCTAATCTGCGGCTGCTTCTTTCCCTTGTCTGCTGACCAAACTGTGCCAAAATTTCCACGCTGTCCCAAGAAATTTCCACGATGTCCCAAGAAATTTCCACGCTGACTGCTGTCCCAATAAATTTCCAGCTGCTGCTACAGAAAAATACTCCACAAAATTCACCTCCAGCGAAGTTCTTGCCTCAGAGAAAAACCACCAATTATCTCACTTAGCAAATGAGAGCACGAGGCTCTATTTATACAAAATTTTAACCATATTTTTGGGGCCGACATGAATTTAAATATAATTTTTTATGAATTTTTTTTATGGGCTGACTTGTAGATGTTTTGTGTAAGCCGACTTCTAAAATTTTATTGGGCCGACATAAAATTATTTTGGAGCCGACCTGAGATCCATGAATGCAATATTCCAACCCAAAACTGAAGTGAATATCCCACTTATTTAGTTGTTGGCAGCTATAGGATTCATGGTATTATTACAGCATACTTGAAGTTTGTATCAAGTAGTCCACCCATCACCTACAACACTGGGAGATTGCATTCATAGATGTAAAAGGCTTATATTTCCAGATCTGTACCACTTGATCTACAGGCCAACACCTACAACTATTCAAGTCTGGTTGAAATCTATATATATAAGATGCAAGTTCAAATTCATAGGTTGATCACTGTTCTTGAGTTATTTTCAGCAGTGATGGCAGCTTAAGTGTGTTGATCTATTGTTTCATGCATATATTTTATTCATGAAAATAACACCCACATCCTATGGACACTCCCTATGGCTAAAAAGCGCCTGCCTGAATGTAGAGGTAACTAGCAGAGACATGCTGAACTGCTCATCTTTTTAATGCAGATTTGTGCATCAACAGAATGATGTCTAGAAGAGGAGCTGGAATATAATATGGACTGTGTACTATGCTGCTGATATGAAAATTTCCTTATCGTGCTTTTAGTTCAGTCAAGCACATCCCCTCTATGTTGCATCTAAGCCTTATCTTGCCTATCCAGAGATATGATGATGTTACCACATCATCATGCTACATCATACAGATTGCCTTCACTATTCCTTCAAGGTTCCAAGGGCTTCTTCATCAGGAAATATTCTTCAACGTCTACCAGGACTTCAAGACCATCTATAGGGTCTACTGCATCATTAGCTGAGTCTTCAACGTCTTCAGCAGAGTGGTGGAATCAATGACATCAAGTCCATGTTGGCATCAATGACAATTAAATCAACAATCTCCCCCTTTGTCATTGATGAAAACAACTCATGCTCCCCCTATGAGCATGCTCCCCTTTTGTCTTCATCTCTCCCTTTGTCTTCGTCTCTCCCCCTTTGGCATCAATGGAAAAGGGTGTGCACATACCTGTCTCTGAAACCTCTGATCACTGCTAACTACTCCCCCTATCAATATTCACGATCCTAGGACCTGTCTTTTTGCCTGGAGTAACCATTCTATCTCCTTTGAGTTCATTCTCCAGCCTCATGAACTCAAGGTGTGCTAAGGTCTTTGAGAGACCTTACACTTGGCTTGCCATGTGGCAGCCATCCTCCCTGCTTTGATCAGCTTCTCCTATCTGCAACTGTTCTGTCTTCCTCATCCATACCTGATTCTTGACATCTGTCCGTTGAGCATCTGTTCCTTCATTGTCCTTGCTGGCTTTCTTGGCTGAGCTATATGTTAGTATATCATTCCAACAGTTTTGTGCTTTGTGCCCAAATTTGTTGCATGACCAGCACCTAACTAAGCTGTTGGAACTTCCAACACTTCTTTGATCTGCTTCATTTCTCCATGTCTGAGGATATCCCTGACTGTAGGAATTTGTCTTCTGATCTTCAAATCTTCTTGCTGATATGTATGGAGAACTCCTTCTTGCTTGACTTCTTTGACTGGCACACTCATGTGCTTTGTGTCCAAACCCACAGCAGGAGTAGCATCTCACTGTGCGACATGTGGAAGCAACATGTTCGACTTGATTGCATGTCCAACATCTAACTGTGACATTGGGGCTTTCAGCCCTTCTTCTTTCATGGAACCTACAATCCATAGCCTTATGACCAAACTTAGAACAAGAATAACAATAACCATTGAAGCCACTTTCATACCTGGGTCTTGGAGCGGTTTTCTTTGTGAAGTTGCTTTGATGAACCGACCTAACTCCTTGTTTCATCTTTGAACTTTCAAACTTCTTGTTGTCATGTGCAGGTGCTCTGGGAGCAGCTTTGGACGTTGATGGACCTGCTTCTGGAGTCTTCAGAGACCAAGTGTCATCTTCAAGTTTTTCTTTGTTCTTCCTGTAACCAAGACCAGTTTTTTCGAGAGGAGATCTTTGACAATCTAAGATCTTATCTAGGACAATTGAACTGTCCTGGAGTTTGACCAAGGCTTCATTTTTCTTATCTTTCTTCCTGAGACCAACTACCTCCAATTCCAGCTTCTGGACTATCTCCTCCTTTTCTTCTAGCTGATTCTTCAAGATTTCTTCTGTCCTCTTGGTTTCCTCCAGCTGAGTCTTCAGATCATGATTGACCTCTCTAGTTTCTTCAAGCTCTTGAGCAGGATTTTCTGATTCTTCCTTTTGCCTGATCAATTTAGACTTTAATTGTTCAATTTCAGCATCCTTGTCTTTCATTTGATCTCGCAACTCTTTGTCCTTGTTTTTAAGCTTTTGAAGCAACACTTTCAGTGACATGGTATTCTACTGATATTCATTCAAGGAGTCCAAGATTTCCCTTTTGAACTTCGAGAAATCACTCTGGTTCAGATTTACTGTGTTTAGGAACCAATCGGCTCTAAGATCAATATTTAGCAATGTGAGATGTATCTGATGTGCAGTCTTTGATAGCCTTTCATCATCTTCTACAAGAACCTTCTCAATTTCATCACACAAGCTATCATTATAATCACAAGAGTCCATACCTTTACTAGAGTCCTCTTCTTGTTTATCTTCTTCTTGATTTAGCTCTTCTGGGGGCTTGTCTTCTGATTTTTTATCTGTCTTTTCAGGTTCAGGTCTTGCCTTCTGATACTCACTCTCCAGCTTGAACCATAGGTATTTTGCCGAAGTGAACTCTCCTACACTTTCCTTCACTGAACTAGGAAGTCCATCCATGAGGAACTTCAAGGCTGTAGTGTTGTCCTTCTTCGCTTCCTTCTGTGCAGCTGGTTTTCCTTTCTTGTTTGATTGAGAGGGTGGATTGATGACAATTTCCCAAATCCCAAACTTCTTCAGATAATCCTTCATTTTGCTCCTCCAACTAAAATAATCTATAACATCAAGTACAGGGACATCATTGCTTGATGACTCTTTCTTTTCCTCCATTGTGTCTAAGGATCTCCTTCAAGCTTGTTAGGCTCGTGACGAAGGCCAGCTCTGATTCCAATTGTAGACACTGAGAGGGGGGGTGAATTAGTGTGCAGCCAATTTGAACATTTTCACAGTTTATCAGGGTTAGCTACCAATTCGTCAATCCATTACTCTACCATAATCATTTTATAAACATCTTTCACTTCATCATTCATAAATCAGAAGCAATTAAATCATCAAGAGACATAACACAGAAGAACACCACATCATATGAATTTGTAATCTTTTTATATTAATTGTGGTTCGGCTACAACCGTTAGGAGAAATCAGCACCTACTGATAAATAGAGCACCTACTCTTAATCCAGGACCCTGCCTGGTTTTCTTAGACCCTGCTAAGAAGTGTTTGAGGCATCCTAACCTCAGAAGCAAGACAAGCTTGCTTTTACATTAAGGCTTACTGTCATCATACACAATACACCTCTGTCATATCATCAACACTGCTCTGCTGTAACATTGCTTATCATTACAATTGTTGGCCATCTACTGCTGCAGATTATCCTCTGATCAGAGCTTCTTCTGCTGGTCAACAGCTCATCACTTCTTCTCATAATATTCAAAGTCTGATCATTTGTTCATTGCTGCTTAACATCATTTGTTCTGTCAGGCACATTGTCATGCTGTCCATCAAATTCCTGTTAGCATCATCCAACAATCTGTTGTTTGTCAACACCATTAACAATTAAGTCAGTCTGCACGCATCATCTTTAAGGTCTACATATGTCAAGGATACCATCCTAGCACACTCAAGTTAACACAATCAATACACTACCATTATAATTTTAAGTCAAATCATTATGACTGTGAGGCACTGAGAATTTCAATCTGTTGTTTGCATCACAGGCTTTTAGATTGTTGCTAGATAACCCAGTCCTGGTCTAAAGGCCTTTTCAGCAGTAGGAACTCAGACTTTTGTCACTTCCAGATTTGAACTTAACATCAGCAATCTTTCTCCAAAAACCTGCGTGGTTGCTGGACTGGGTTATGGGCCCACAATGCTTCCACTGGTTGCCTCTTAGAATATGACTTGATCTTAGTAATACAAGTAACAGGTTTCAAAGATAAGGCTTGATCTGCATACCTCTTTCCTGTCTTAGATTTGGAATGTTGTTCTCAGAATTTGTCAATAGATGTGATGCTTGCATTTTATCCTTGTGACTGCCTCTGAATTACATGCTTAATGGGCTTCAAAAAAAAACTTTACACCTTAGTAACTCAACCTCAGACACATTGATTTAAGAATCCATGCTGCCTCATTGATTCTTCAGCTGTCAGCATAGTTAAAGTCTGAACATAAATTTCTCAGCATCAGAGTCAATGTATTTGTGTACATCAAGATCAACATTCTGCTCATGTCATAGGACTGTCATCTTCATATGCATGTCACTGTCAAGTAGAAGAAGATGGAAGATGCAAAAAGTGCTAGAGGCTAGGAGTGAGTTTCATCAAGAATAAAGCCTGTGAGTGCAACACCTATAATTCCTGGGAACGCTCCAGCTGTGCTTGTAAGTCCCAGGAGGATACTTGCATACTCTGGAGATATGTCTTGATGGGTACAGTACAATCCTGCCAATGCAAGATGGAAAGAGCTAAACCAGTAGTGAGAACCGCGACTATTGTCCAAGGAGATAATCCTATGTCCAAAGAGCAAATAGTCATACAAATTGCTGGTGATATAAAAGAAATTGTTTGACACAACTTGCGCACAGTTGTTGTTTCAACCCACTTCGAAATCAATGTGTCAGCAAATGGAGCTGCTATACTGGAAACCAAAATTGATCCCAGCGAGGGGAGAATAGCAACCAATGCTGGATTAGTCAAATTGAGATGTAACGCCTCACTGAAATAAGTTGGCAGTTAAGACAGGAAAGTATAGTGACCCCAGTTCCCACAAAATGAGCATAAATCATTACCCATACAGCACGAACTTTTAGGAATGCTGTCCAAGGGACTACCTGTAGTAGAGAAATTACTGATTGGGAGAGGTTGTAGCGGCTGGTAGTATAAAATCATATTAGTATATAGCATATGATGGAGTGTATTGCATAAATAAAGTTCCCAGCTACGAGGATAGACACCCCAACAGACTGATCATGCCCCTACGTGGTGTATGCAGCCCTCTAAGGATGATCACAACCTCTAGTTTCTTCAAGCATACTCCTTGGATGAATGCGTGAGCCCTTCTTAGTGTTGCCTTCTTTAGATCTGGTATCACGCCCTTCTCAAAAGTGGATAAAGACCCCAAACAATGAATTGCTTCCCTTCTTAACTGGTGGCTGTAATAACGGATTGACGCCCTCTGAGATTGATAAATGGTAACCAAAGTTGACCACGAATTTGATGAGTGACCAAGAAGTTCTTTTAAGAGAAAGACGTTGCTCCCACAGTTGATTAATGCGCCCTTACTAATCACAATGATGCCAATAAATGGTCACGCCCTCTTGTACTCAGGCTTCCAAGAGAGGGAGGTGCCCTTAATTAGCCAGAAATTGCTGCCAATAATTTCCACAACCGAGCTACTCCTTTCTAATCTGCGGCTGCTTCTTTCCCTTGTCTGCTGACCAAACTGTGCCAAAATTTCCATGCTGTCCCAAGAAATTTCCACGTTGTCCCAAGAAATTTCCATGCTGACTGCTGTCCCAATAAATTTCCAGCTGCTGCTACAGAAAAATACTCCACAAAATTCACCTCCAGCGAAGTTCTTGCCTCAAAGCAAAACCACCAATTATCTCACTTAGCAAATGAGAGCACGAGGCTCTATTTATACAAAATTTTAACCATATTTTTGGGGCCGACATGAATTTAAATATAATTTTTTATGAATTTTTTTTATGGGCCGACTTGTAGATGTTTTGTGTAAGCTGACTTCTAAAATTTTATTGGGCCGACATAAAATTATTTTGGAGCCGACCTGAGATCCATGAAGGCAATATTCCAACCCAAAACTGAAGTGAATATCCCACTTATTTAGTTGTTGGCAGCTATAGGATTCATGGTATTATTACAGCATACTTGAAGTTTGTATCAAGTAGTCCACCCATCACCTACAACACTGGGAGATTGCATTCATAGATGTAAAAGGCTTATATTTCCAGATCTGTACCACTCGATTTACAGGCCAACACCTACAACTATTCAAGTCTGGTTGAAATCTATATATATAAGATGCAAGTTCAAATTCATAGGTTGATCACTGTTCTTGAGTTATTTTCAGCAGTGATGGCAGCTTAAGTGTGCTGATCTATTGTTTCATGCATAGATTTTATTCATGAAAATAGCACCCACATCCTATGGACACTCCCTATGGCTGAAAAGCGCCTGCCTGAATGTAGAGGTAACTAGCAGAGACATGCTAAACTGCTCATCTTTTTAATGCAGATTTGTGCATCAACAGAATGATGTCTAGAAGAGGAGCTGGAATATAATATGGACTGTGTACTATGCTGCTGATATGAAAACTGCCTTATCATGCTTTTAGCTCAGTCAAGCACATCCCCTTTGTGCTGCATCTCAGCCTTATCTTTCCTATTCAGAGATGTGATGATGTTACCACATCATCATGCTACATCATACAGATTGCCTTCACTATTCCTTCAAGGTTCCAAGGGCTTCTTCATCAGGCAAGCTTCTTCAACGTCTACCAAGACTTCAAGACCATCTCTAGGGTCTACTGCATCATTAGCTGAGTCTTCAACATCTTCAGCAGAGTGGTGGAATCAATGACATCAAGTCCATGTTGGCATCAATGACAATTTCATCAACATTTTTCTGTATTTAATTCCTGTAGCTCGCCTTCTTTTTATTTCAGCAAAAGAACATTCTTTTTTTTTCTAACCAAATTGGCAAACCTATTTTCCACACATGTGATCTCCAGAAAAAAAGCTGACACCATGGATGTATGCAAATATCAACAGGTTACATCCTGACAGTCTCATATTATTTTAATCATTAACACCTAAGATATGGCGTGCATTTTCCTGAGCCAACTTAGGCAGATTTAACCAGTACTGAAATAGTGAAAAACCCTGCCAAACGGCACTTTTGGAAAATTAATAACTTTATTCTCAGAGACCTTTTTGACAAGTTTATGATATGGTTAGGTGAATCAATCAACAATATAGAGGACTGTACCTTCATAATAATTTAATACATCAAATAGAAATTATAGAGGTCATTTTACAGAGGCCACTTAGGCATTTTTACCAACAAATTTTACACCTACACAATTTGTGCCATTTTCTAGGTGGATCTTTCATTTCACCAAAACCATGAAAAGATGATACCAAAGGATGTAGGACACATCACTGAGCACAACACAACTTGTCTCACCCTCAAACTCTTCTTCATTTGCCTTAAGCAGGTATTTTACTGGAGTAGTGCAAATATGGCTTGGAGGCACCTTTGGAAAATTGATATCTTCTTCCTCGGAGACTCTTTGGTCAATCTGATGACACGATTGTATTATACATACAACAATATAGAGTTCCAAACTCTCAAACATACATTCAACAATGCACAATAACATACATTGGTGACCACTGATAATTGGATGGGCTAACCTCTTGAGCTATGTGTACTTTGTAGCTAATGGGTATTTGGCTTATTATTTTATAAAAAATAGAAAGTACTCCATGGTATTCTTCTATTATTGATTGTCGAGATGTAAAATCTTCTCGTTGTCCTAAATCAAAGAAGGCATAGTTTCACTGCAAATTATGTTCCAAAATATTAAATCTCTGATTTATGATACATTTGATAAAGTCACATGGATCTCATATTAGTTTTTTCTATTTTCTTGGAGTGATTTATTTATTGCCAACAATGCGCAATAACGATACCTATGAGGGGGGTTTTGAACCGACTCCGTATGTACCTACGAGGGGGGTTTACAACCACACCCAAAGTTTTATAATAGGGGCTTTTACGGGCGATTTTGAACTGCCCTCGTAGGTACCTACGAGGGGGGTTTATATCCCCCCTTAAAAGTGACTTTTGTAGAGGGTTTAGAAC
>LPNX010581090.1:74233-111400 GCA_001517045.1 Pseudotsuga menziesii | reverse complement strand
TGATTTCTTCCAGAACCGCCCCTAAAAGTGAAAACTTTTAGCGTCGGTGCTATTAGGGGCAGTTTTCTAAAGACCGCCACCAAAGCCAAAACCGCCTCTAAAAGTGACTTTTGGAGGCGGAAGACAACCACCCCTAAATGTCAAATTTGTTATAGTGTTCCCCAACGGTTATGTTCTCCTAAGTTAGGAACCATGATTTCTCACAAGCACATGGGATCACAATGCTTAAACAATTTTTCACATAGGATATTACCACATGCTAGTTTACCCATCTGTAAATAAGAAACTAAACAAATAAAACATTTCAAAATCAATGATTGTATTTCCTAATTAGTTCATCTTCATCTTTTTTTAATTAAGAGACAAATCTCAATGACATTATATTTACTCATTCGAAAAATATTAGTTCACTAACCAAGGAGACAAAGAATTTAAAAATACTAACCTGGAAACCAAAGGAGATCGCACAAAAATTCGATGTGTTAAACCAGTACCAGACTCTTGCACTCACAAATCAAACAAAACACAGAAAAATTGTTGCAACTATAGCAAAACATTTGATTGAATATGTCTTAAGAACATGTATTTATAGATCAATGATCATGGCGATTACAGCGAAAATGCACAACGAACAAATTTCATCAATAAGAAAAATTCAATGACAATTGTTGTGATGACCATTGATTTGCAAATGTTTAGAGGTCTGTCGTTAGAGCAATGAATGTGTGTCTTCGTCGCAATAGAGACCAAAATCTATTGCTATAGCGACAAACAGTCATGTACGTCGCAATAGCTACGATGATTGGGGGCTCAAAGAATTTATGTTCAAAATATTTATCAATTTATCCACGAAAATAACCATTTTAACTTATTCGTGGCAATATTTCGTGGAAATTTTGATCCATATGTACTAGTGAGGCTTGGCTGCTAGATATTAAGAAGTACTTTCAAATTTACAATTATTCTAGAAACATGAAATTGAGAATGACCATCTACAACCTAAAGGGAAAGGCCAACATTTGGTGGAAAGATATGAATATTTCTAGGGGAATAAAAGAGAATAAACTAGAGTGGTCAGATTTCAAGAAGCAATATTTGTTAGAGAGCTACTATGAAAGAAAGATCACTAAGGAATTCTATGAGTTAAAACTCTACCAAATGAATATAGAGGACCTCATTAACAAATTTTTTGATATGTTGCGGTTCATGTTGTATATTAAAGAGGAAAAAATGAAATTGCATAGATTCTTGAGTTGCTTGCCACGGTATTATAAGGACCATATTGAATTTGACAATCCCAAAACCTTGGATGGAGCCTTAAGAAAGACAAGGTTGTGTTTTGAACAGTACAAACAGAGGAATGACCTCTCCAAGGTCTAGAAGGGTAAAGAACAGGAAAATTTCAACCAATGGAAGAAAGGCTTCCAACCCCCACCCTTCAGGAACATGCCAAAGAATCCGCAAGGAAAATCCTATAGCAAAAATGAACAGCTTCCACAAAAGAACTACAAATCTGTACCTTGGACCTAAGGGAACGGTTGGAGACCCTAAAGAACCCCTGAAGTGTTTGGAATGTGGAGAGCCCCACTTGTGACGGAACTGGCCACGCCTCAACCAAACTAATGACGTTGTTCACAACTTCCAAGAAGCTTCCACTGTTGGGGAAGTTGGGAAAAGTTACCACTAGATTAATGGATCCCTAGAGAATCGACAAGCATACTATCAATCTGCAATTGTGGAGATTGAAGATACTATCTCTAACCGAAGTATTTCTATACTGATTGATATAGGGGATACTTTAAGTTACATCTCTCCCAAAGTGATGGAGGATTGCCGGCTTGCCAAGGTAAGGCATGCAAAACCATGGCCATTCCAACTGGCCACTGGAGTAAGGAAAAAGATAATTAAGTATGTTGTTGATTGTGAAGTTAAAATAATGGATCATGTTACTAGGATTAATATGAATGTTTTGCCTTTAGGGTCATATGATATGATTATTGGCATGTATTGGTTAGCAAAGTACAAAGAAATATGAATTGTTTTGATAAAACCTTTACTTATGTGGTTGAGAATCAAATTGTTAGGAAGGTAAAATGTGTCATTAAACTTATCTCCTTAAGGAAAATCTCTGCCATGCAATTAAAAAGGTGTATGAGAAAGGGTTTTAAAATGTATGCAGAGCAGGTCACTAACTTTCTCCTTCATGAAGGTCAAACACAGGTAAAATACCACCCAGTATTAAGTAAGTTTATGGATGTATTTCCAGAAGAGATACCAGGACTACCCCCTCAAAGAGAGATAGATTTATCCATTGAGATCGTGCCTAGGTCTGCATCAGTATCTAAGATACCTTATCGAATGAGCATCCTGAAGCTAACCAAATTGAAAATACAGTTACATGAAATTCTAGATAAGGGTTACATCAGACACAGTGTGTCTCCTTGGGGGCACCGATTTTATTTGTTAAAAAAGAGATGGGAGTCTAAGACTTTGCATAGATTACAGACATCTGAATAAAGTAACCATAAAAAAAAAGTATCCTCTACCTTGGATTAATGATCTATTTGATCAAGTGGGGGGGAGCCAAGATCTTCTTCAAGTTGGATTTACGGTTTGGTTATCACCATACCAAGATTAAAGAAGAAGATGTAAGTAAAACGACCTTCAAAACCCGATATGGGCACTACGAATTTGTAGTAATTCCTTTCGGCTTAACCAGTGCCCCTGCTACATTCCTATGCCTAATAAATAATATTTTCGACAAGTAACTAGATCAATTTGTGTTGATATTTCTTTATGACATCCTAATCTACTCCAAGATGGAGAAAGAACACCAACAACACCTGGAAATTATGCTACAAACCTTAAGAGAGCATTTGTTGTATGCTAAGTTCGAGAAGTGTGAATTCTTTAAGAATGGAATTCAGTACCTATGTCATTTCATCTCAGAAAACGAGATCGCAATAGATCCACAAAGTATTAAGGCTATTTCAGAATGGCATGTGTCCAAGGATGTTGTTGACATTCAGTCCTTCATGGGACTCACTGATTACTACAGACGATTCATCCAAGGATTCTCAAAGATAGCATATCCCATTACTTCCTTGTCAAAGAAAGGAGTAAAGTTTGTGGGTCCTTAAAGTGTTAGGAGAGATTTGAAAATATAAAAATGTTGTTAACCATGGCTCCCATCTTGAAGGTGGCTGACCCCTGTAAAGACTACATAGTCTGTACGGATGCTAGTAAAGAAGGATTGGGGGGATTATTATCTCAAGAAGAGCATGTGGTATGATATGAATCTCGCAAATTGAAAGAGAATGAATGAAATTATGTAGTGCATGATCTAGAATTGGGAGCAGTAGTGCATGCCTTAAAAATGTGGTGCCACTACCTATTAGGGAAAATGTTCATTTTGTTGACAAAGAACACCTATGTAAAAAATATGTTTACTCAGCTGAGGATAAATGCCAAACAAGCAAGATGGACGGCCTTCTTAAGTGAAATAGATTTTGAAGTAAATCATATCAAAGGTAAGGATAATAGGGTGGCTGATGCACTTAGTTGATGAGCTCACAAAGTATATGAGATTACTATGAGCCAACCTGAAAGTGATCTGATGAGTAGAATAAAAACAGTCAACATCCATTATGCTAAATATGAAAATTTACTGAATAAATTGTTGAAAGACGAGGTAAACTTGAATGGGACAGAATTCAAAGTAGACAAGAGAGGGTTAATTTGGTTTAAAGGGAGAGTATACATGCCTAACATTACAGATTTGAAATTGTTTATCATAAATGAAATGCACAAACCTCCTTATGCAGGGAACCCTGGTTACCAAAAGATGATAAAGCCCTCATGAAGCAATTATTTTGGACCAAATTAAAGACATATTTAGTTGATTATCTATCTAAATGTTTGAAATGTCAACAGGTGAAGGTTGAACATCAACAACCATCAGGTTTGTTACAACCCTTTTCAATTCCTGCATAGAAATGGGAGGTAATATCTTTGGATTTTATCACAAGTTTTCCATTAACTCAAAAACAACATGATTCAATTATGGTTGTAGTAGATAAGTTAAGCAAGTCTGCTCATTTTATACTTATGAAATCAACTTATAAGACTATCAATGTTGCAGGAATTTTCGTAAAAGAAATTTTCTGACTTCATGGAGTACCAAAGATGGTACTTTCTGATCGGGATGTCAAGTTTACATCAAACTTTTGGAAATCATTGTTTGCAAGGTTAGAAACCAAGATAAATTTCAGCACTAGCTACCACCCTGAGACAGATGGTCAAACATAACGAAAAAATCAAGTCATTGAAGACATGTTGAGGATGTATGTCATGAAAAGGATCAGTAAGTGGGAAGACTATTTGCATCTCGTAGAGTTTGAATTCAATAATGGTTATCAGGCTTCAGCCAAGATGAGCTCGTTAGAAATCCTGTATGGGAAAAAGTGTACTACCCCTGTTAGCTGAGTTAGACCTGTGGATCGCCTGATAGTAGGACCTGAAATGTTGCAAGACATGGAGAAAACTTTCCAAGAGCTACAAAAGAACTTGAAGGTGGCGTAGGATTGCCAAAAGAGTTATGCTGACTTGAAGAGACAACATAAGGAATTTTAGATCGGAGACCATGTTTACTTCCGAGTCAAACCCAAAAAGAACTCTCTAATATTGGGAAGTTGTACCAAATTAGCACCACAGTTATGTGAACCCTTTCAAATATTGGAAAGGATTGGACCCATGGCATATAAAATTGCTCTCCCAGCACACTTGAGGATTCAGAATGTTTTTCATATTTCATTGTTGAAGAAATATATACATGATTCCACTCATATCATTGACTGGAATTTGGTGCAGGTGGAACCAGAAGAAGAATTTCAAGTGGAACCTCTGCGCATTCTGGACAGGAAAGAAACAATACGTCAGAACCGGGTCGTCGCTTGGGTTAAGGTGCAATGGAAACACTTTAACCTGGAGGAGGCGACTTGGGAATTAGAGGAAGATGTGCGAAAGAAGTACCCAATTTTATTTCCAGAAGTTGTGGAGGAAGAATAAGAACACCGTGGACAGTGTTGCAATAAGGGGGTGTGGATGTAATATCCATTGATTTATAAACATTATTTGTAATATTAAATCTCAACTATTTTTTTATGAGTTTAGCTGATTGTGGAATCCGTCCAAACGGTCCCTAGAGGACAGTTGTAACCGCTACATTTTTCCTTTAATGAAATACATAATGAAAGGGACAAGCCACGTTAAAAGAGGGGACTATGCATGCAAGAGGGGGAGACATAGAGCAGTGAACCTCAGGGAAGTACACCAAGAGCTGGAACGCCTTAATGGCATTGGACAGACCCTGGAGAAAGAAGGGCGCAATGGTTGATGGGGATTCAATGGAGAATGGACCGTAGCTACAAAATAAGATCGGACAAACCCTAGAGAATCAGGGCGCAGTGGTTGACGAGGATTGCTTGAGGAATGGACTGTAGCTACAAAGTAAGACCTAGGCAACCAAACTCTAAGGGGGGCATATGTGAGGAGGTAGGACACTGCTAAGTATACTGTGAAAGAATGAAATCTTGTTGTGTGAGCACTCATTGTTAGGAAAGAGTTGAGAACAATACTTGTTGCGTGAGCACTCTTTGTTAAGCAAGTGATTTCTGCCTAGAAAACTGAACTGAGGTTAGTTTTCCATGCTCTTGGAACACATAGTTTAGCTCAGGGGTGATTGAGGACGAAGCACATCTATGCCTAATATACGGTTGGGTGGAACGTGGTTGTTCCCTTTTCACTGTGGCTCTCTATATAAACAGGTTTCATTACTGGGTTTATGTTTCTGCAAATATATTGAGCTCAAGGTATATTTTCATATGTATAAATGTGTGTTTCAATACTTCCGAAATAATAAATAGCAATTTTAGTTTTATTGATGAAAATATTTCTTATGATCTGGTGTATACTCATAATTTATTTTAAATAACTGTGGCTTGCATTTGGTGATATTGGTTTCTCAAAAGGTGTAATATTGTTTCTATAAATAGTTACTAGTATACTGTATGATTCCTTGTCTAATCTAGTAGTAGGGAAGAAAATGTGCTCTTCTAGGTTTAGCTCATTTTCCAGTTTAGTGAAGCCCCTGTATAATACCTTAAATTCCTAAGGGAGGGTGAAACTGTGAAGGAGAGCTTCGCTGCTAAAGTTATTAAGAAACATGCCATTGTACACCACCATAAAATACCTAAGCCTGAGTTTGTCTAAGTATATCATTCGACTTAAAGCCATGAGTCCAGTAAGGGTTGGAAATTCCTTAGTCTTGCCAAGAAAAAACTGAGAATATAGGTGAAAAACCTTGGGCCGAAGGGCGTGTGGAATCCTAAAATGTATAAGGAATTTGAAGATTTTCCGCAACCCGCAATCCGCATTGCGAAAGCAAAAACAGAGTAAAAATTCATAAGGAAGTGGGGTGGTTCCGCAATCCACATTGTGGGAGCGGAAAGTGGAGTAAAAAGTTATAAGGAATGGGAGAATTTCCGCAACCCACAATCCACATTGCGGAGGCGAAAACAAAGGTTAAAAAGTAATGAATATAAGGACTTTTGCAATCTGCATTGCAGAATGCAGAAAGCGAAAAGTGGAAGAGATAATATAAAGAAAATATGAGGTTTCCGCAATCCACAATCCACATTGCGAAATGCAGAAAGTGGAAGAGAAAATATAAAGAAATTTTGGGGTTTTTGCAATCTGCATTACGAAATGTAGAAAGCAGAAAGAGAAAGTGTTAAAGGAATTAAGTGATTTTCGCAATCCGCATTGCAGAAGCGGAATTGTGGAAGGGACTTTTATTTGTGGAAGGAAATTTTTGTATGCGAAAGGACTATTGTAGAAACAGTTAAAGGATTAGGAATGAATGTTAGAGGAAGATTCATGGCCCATGTCTTATGTGAAAGAAATTTTTTTATATATGCATTTTAGCAGGTTATATAGGTAGGTTACAAGAGAGAGAGAGAGAAAACATTTGAGAAGGAGTCATCTAATCCCATTGAAGAAATTTTGTGCCTTGCACAAAAACCACAAATCAAAAGAAGAATTTGCAAATGATGAAAATAGAAGCAAAGGTCGAGGTAGAGGAGAAAGAGGATAGTACAAAGGAAAGTGGGGAGATATAATTAAGGAGAGAAACAATGTTATTGTTTAATTTTGTGAAGCTAGATCCTTAGGCCCGAATGAAATAAAATGTGAATGAAGATGGTAGAAGAGAGAGAAGCAATAAAGTAAAATTTGAACAATAATTCATGGAAAATTAAACACACTTGAGACCAATAATTGGAAGAATAACATTACATGCATTAATCAGTAAATAATATGTAATACAATGGTGTTACAAATAGGATAATTCAAATTCCTAAAATATGATTCGAATCTACCAACCTGAACTGACTGCGGAGCTAACTCGGTGTGGGAAAATAACCACTAAAGCTCACTAATGCAACTCCAAATCATTGAATCAGTTCACAACCAGTCAATTGATGTAGATAGGTGAGCAAATGTAACCTACTTCTCTTAAATCTTGAAAATTGGTGTTAGGATGATTGATAGTGAACTAACTAATGTGAATCAGATCATAATTGACATAATTGAACATGGACTAGGGTCAACTGCTGGAGACTGTTGGTGGCACTCAAAGCGGGTTCCTAAATTATAGGTATTGGTCCCTGGAGTTCCTAAACTCATGCATACATACACATTGAGATGTATGTGGCACCTAGGTGAGTCCCACATGCACTAGTGAAGTGGCAATGACCTCCTAAGTTAGGAAAATACAAATAGACTATGGTGATCAAGGGAAGACTAATTAATAATCCTAACACCCCCCCCTTAATCCTAACTTGGACAAATTGTGCCTTAAAAACTAAGACCAAAGGTCACCCATACAATGTAAATGTAAAAATGACTACTTAACAAACCAAGGAAATGGGAAAAACCTCATGGGAAGCCGCCCCCTCCTCAAAATAAGCAGAAAAAACTAGGATCAAGCTTTCATACTAAGAGAAAACAATTCTTCTTGAGTAAAAACTTGAGAAAATATTTATGCAATTTGCATCTCTATGGAACAGTAATACAATATGATGGTTCTTGTGTGCACTAGTTTCCCAGTACTGTGCATGTGAGCCTATCTACCTTCTTCCCATCTAATGAGAGATAGGAGAATAAATGTTTTCATTGTCTCTTCCTTCTTTAGGAAGAGTGACATGATCCAATTTATTTTTTCAGTAGTAGAATTGTTGATCAAACCTTACCATCATGTAGCATCTCTCTGAGAGTTTATAGCACTTCTCTTAAACAAGTGAATTTGCTTAACATAGCGTAAGGCTCTCCTTTTAAAACTGAGATATTATTCTCCTCATGTTAAATGACTCTCCAGTCATGTTCCCAACTTCCTCAATAACCTTTTGATCCCATTTAGGCCTAGGATTGGGAGTAGGGACTGGATATGGATTTGGATCCAATTTAAATTCATCTTAAATTCCATAAATTGATTCAACCTGGTCCTCTACCTCGGATTCTGCATTTGAAAAATTAATGGGAACATTATCATATGCAAAAGGTTTAGGCAGGATGAATTTACCTTCCCTTTCAAATGGCAGCTAAGATGGAATTGAATTTGAGTATAGTAGAAAGTGTGAGAATTCATATGCCTTAGAGGCATGGTTTGCAACACCTTTCGCTATAAGCTTCCCAGTTGAGATATATGAGATCTCCACTGGGTCAGAATCAAATACCACTTGATTTGGTGAGCCTGTATGAGTCATCTAATATACAGATAACAAATTTGTTGTCAAGGAGGGCACATATAGTACATTATTGAACACTCCATGCTCTAACTTGATTGAACCATTTCCTTTAGCTTGGATTTGAGTCTCATCTCCCATGTGAATACTTAAACCATCAGTTAATTGTAATGAAGAGAATGATTCTTTGGATGCAACCATGTGATTGGAGGCTCATTAATCAATAAGGCATGTGACTTTGAAAAACCATCATTTAGTGCATGGCATCTCTGATCATGATCTTCAGTCTTGTCTCCATAGTCATCCTTCCTTGCACCTTCAAGGAGGGAAATATTATGTTGCTTAAAGAGTTTTGACATTTTATATGTGGTCTCCTTCATACAATCTTTCTCTGTATGGTTTCCTTTCTTACAGTAGGAGCACTTACCCTTGTCAAACCTTTGACGTTTGTCATTCTTAGAGCCTGAGGCTTCATCTACTATATCAAAATCTTGGTTAGGTTTGAATTCAATGTTCCTTTTTTCTTTTCCTTTTTGTTTCCTCCTTGCTTGCGCATTCTTTGTCTCACCAACCAAGAGAGCTTGATTTGGAGAGGCTCTGAGGGCTCCGATCTGTATCATCTTGTCTTGTTCATGTATTAGAGACTCTGTGAAGGAATCAAGAGATGGAATTTACCAATTAAGAGTACTCAGTATCCCATAGTGAAAGGTAGATATGAACACTGAGAATTTTGGATCAAGTTTTTTCATAATTGAGAGCACCAATTGCTCATCTTTTTTGTCAATCCCGCATTGATTGCATTGCATGACCAGTGATTTGAATTTTGAGAAAAATTGTTGTATAGTTTCGAAGTTGTTGGGCTGTAGTGCTATCATCTCATTCTCCAGAATATCACCCCTCAGCTCATCATGTTTTCCAAATAAGAATTTGAGCTTCTCCCATACTTATTTTGGTTTTCTCAATCCCTTAAGGTGAAAGAGTAACTCTCTATAGATGTGGATGCACATGGAGCCAAATACTTCATCAAGCTTGTTCAGATACTTCAAGTTTTCAAGATGTTGCTAAGGTTCGACCTCTCTACACATGGTGACCCTGTACAAACCCTTACTGTGCAATACAATCTGCGTATCATCCCTCCAATCAAGATAATTGAAGGGTGTGAGGATTCTGTGTGTCAAAGATGATGAATTGTCCATATTAGAACTTCAAGAAACAACTAATTCTTTATAAAATATTCAATTTACCTGCAAAAACACTTCAATTTGAATCAAACAAATTTAAACACTCTCCACTTCGACATGTGCACTTTCTATGGATGCATAACACCTGGCTAGACTTCTCTAGACAAAATATAGAGGGAGCAAGGCAAGAATCCCAGGACTTATGTGGAACCCAATTGTTGCTGGTGAATCAATGGAAGTTTCTGAGGTTTGAAGCTGGCCTAAAAACTTGCTCTTATACCATATTTAATTTTCTGAAGCTAGATCCTCAGGCCTGAATAAAATCAAATGTGAAAGAAGATTGCAGAATAGAGAGAAACAATACAGTAAAGTCTTATCAGTAATTTCATGGAAAATTAAACACACATGAGACCAATAATTGGAATAATAACATTACATCCATTAAAATAATATGTAATACAATTGTGTTACAAATATTAGAATTTGAATGCCTCAGATATGATTCGAATCTAACAACCTGAACTAACTCTGGAGGTAACTCGGTGTGGAAAAATCACCACTAGATCTCACTAATGCAACTCCAGATCATCGAATCAGTTCACAACCGATTAACTGATGTGGGTAGGTGAACAAATGCACCCTACCTCCCTTAACTCATGCAAACTGACGCTAGGATGGCTGAGAGTGAACTAATTGATGTGAATCGGATCATAACTAAACACTAGTTAGGGTCAACTGCTGGAGACTTCTGGTGGCACTCAAAGTGGGATCTTAAATTATAGGGATTGGTTCCTAGAGATCTTAAACTCATGCAAACAAATGCATTGAGTGGTAGGTGGTCCGCAGGAGAGTCCCCCATGCACTAGCGAAGTGGCAATGACCTACTAAGCTAGAAAAGAATTCTTTGAGACATTTAGTGATCAAATTGACAAGGTAGTAAAACCAAGACTTGTTGATTGCATACTTTTTTATGTTCTTTATGTTCCACAATTAAAGAGAAATTTAATATCCCTTGTGCATAATAGACAACAAGGTCACTCTATACATATGTTTGATGGTATCATTAAGATTAGAAGACCTTATGATAATGTGATTGTAATGACTGAAGTGGAAGATGACAAACTTTTAAAGTTGAATGGTACCTCATCCAAATCACAAAATTCTGCAAATTTGGCTCAGCATAATGGTAAATTGTCTTCCAGCTTGTTATAGCATGCTAGATTTGGTCATATTAATTATGAGAGTCTCATAATTATGAAAAAAAAAGAGATCAAGGGCTTCCTACTATTCGGCCATGACAACTTTCCTAATGTGATGCTTGTATTTTAGGCAAAAGCACAATAAACAACATTTTCATGATTCTATGTTTCGAGCTTCTAGAAAGCTAGGCCACTCATATTTATGTGGGACCATGCTTGTTCCATCAGCAAATGGTAACAAATATTTAATGACTTTTATTGATGACTTTACAAGGATGTTTTGTGTTTATTTATTAAAAAAAAAAACTCAAACTTTTGCAACATTTAGAAATTTTCATTTGTGGATTAAAAATGAAACTCAACTCAATATTGGATTCCTTAGAACTGATAATGGTGGTGAATATACATCTAAAGATTTTGAAAAATATTTGGAAGAGAATGGTATTAAACATCAAACCACCGTTGCTTATAATCCACAACAAAATGGTGTTGCAAAACATATGAGTATGACGTTGTTGAATATGGTAAGATCCATGATGTTTTTTAAGAATGTTAAGTTAATGTTTTGAGGAGAAATAGTTTTTTGTGTTGTCTACATTAAGAATAAGTTTCCTTCTGCTGCACTACAAAACAAAACACCTTATGAAATGTGGCATGGCCATCTTCCAACTGTCAATCATTTTAGAATTTTTGGTTCCACACTTTATGCTTTGATTCCTGAGCAACAAAGAAATAAATTGGGAGCAAGAAGTTGAAAGTGCATCTTTTTAAGATATTCTATTACTTTCAAAGCTTATAGATTGTATGATGAATATACCATAAAGTTTATTGTTTCTACAGATGTTATATTTCTTGAATTTGACAAAGATGCACTCACTATTGATAAACAACTTGCTCAGCTTGACAGATTTCATTCCGAAAATTTCTATCATGAAAAGGATAATGAACTTCCAAATCTTGAAGGGAGAATTCTTGTTCTAAGTCAATTTTTTGAATTTCCTTCCATAACAACAAGTTATTCTAATGTACAAGTTGATGAAACTGAAGTTCAGAAAGTTGATGATATTATTAATGGAATTGATAAGTTAAGTCTCATAGATAGCGAAGAACCTGCTCTTGAAGAATAAACAAAGCAAACATCACAACAACCAGTTCATGGATCGACACGGGCTAAGACATTTGCACAAAGGTATGACGATTTTGTCACATAAGATTGTGAATCAAAGTTTTCTGCTTTTGACGAAACTATTTTTTTTCAAGAAGCAATAACTAGTGATGTATGGAGAAGTGCAATACAAAGACAATATGATGCTCTCATAAAAATGGAAGGTTTGTGGAACCTCCAATCGTAACCAAACCTATTGGATGCAAGCGGATATGTAAGAACAAACATAAAGCAGATGGCTCACTTGACAAATACAAAGCAAGACTTGTAGCAAAAAGATATGCACATAAAGGTGTTGATTACACAGAAACATTTTCTCCTACAACAAAATGGAGCACAAGTTCAAACTTTGTTTTCTTTAGCAACACAAAAAGGATGGAAAATACACCATATGGATGTTAAAACTGTCTTCTTGAATGGAGACTTGAAAGAAGATGTTTATATGACTTAGCCTTAAGGTTTTGCTATCAAATGTCAAGAACAAAAAGTATGTAAATCGGTAAAATCTTTGTATGGTTTGGAGCAAGCACTTCGAGCATGGTATGAAAAGTTAATTGAACATCTTCTCAAATTGAAATATAGGCATTTCAATCTAGATAATGCAACTTTAATTGTCAAGAAAGTTGGATTATCAATTGTATGTTTAATTGTTTATGTGGATGATTTGTTTATCACGGGAAATAATTATGATTATATAGCATCTATTAAAAGAGAGTTGAAAAAGGTTTTTGATGACAGATTTGAAATTATTACATTATTATTTAGGAATTGAAGTAGATAAAAAAACAAAACACATTTTTATTTCTCGGAAAATATGTTGGAGAGTTATTGAGCAAATTTAGTATGCAAGTTTGTAATTGTATTTCTACACCAATGGAGAAGAATCTAAAGCTTACTTCAAATGAAGGTAGCACATTTGAAGATCCAACAAAGTATAGACAGCTTGTTGAAAGTTTAATTTATCTTACTACTACTCAACCTTACATAACTTTTGTTGTAGGAATACTTTCCAGGTTTATGCATCAATCCCGTGAAGGTCATAGGAATGCAACAAAACAAATGCTCAAATATTTAAAAGGCACTCAATCTTATGGCATCAAATATTCTAAAGTTTCAGACTTCCATCTCTCTGGTTATGCAGATTTTGATTTTGACGGAGACAAAGAGCATGTGGTATCTACTTCATGATATTTGATGAACCCGGAATCAACAACTATCACTTGCAGATCACGAAAGAAATCTATTCATGTTGATTCTACAACTGAAGTCGAATATGTTGCAGCAACTCAGACCACAAAAGAAAGCATTTGGATTCGTAAAATATTTGAAGACTTGTAGGAAAAACAAATGACTTCGACACCTCTCTTCATTGACAACTCTTCTACAATTCAATTGGCCAAGAATCCAAAATTCCATGATCGAACCAAACATATCAACACCAAATATCACTTGATTCGACATCATGTTAAGGACAAAACCATTCATCTGACACATTGTACTACTTCAGAGCAAATTGCAGATATCTTTACTAAAGCATTGAGCCGTGAAAAGTTTGAAAAATTTAGAATTCAGCTTAGCACGTCAGATGTCCCTTCAGATTAAGGGGGGAATGTTGAATAATCATTTGAGATTTCATTGTAAATAATATTTCAGTTATTAGTTAGTAAGTTCTCGTTAATAATCATGTTATCTAACTATAGATAACGGTTTTGATTTCCTTTATATGTACTACCTTTCTTTCAAATAATACAATCATCACTATGATTGAGTTCTTCATAGCCTGTGTCATTTTTGCTTAAATCCTCCCATGGTCAGAGTTTTAGTAAGTGATAATCCTGTGTTTAAGACATAGTGAGAATTTTGTAACTTTTTTTTATTATCTCTGTGAATATAATATAAGCTCCTTTATTTTCTAACCAAAATAAAATGTCATAGCCAAGAAAAACGGAAATTACAATAGAATGCTCATAGGAAAATCAAAATATGTGACTGCCAAGTAAATTGGAGGTCATGAAATACCATTCGTCAAAAATAATAATAAATTTGGACCACCAAGCAAAATAGAAAGCATGGCAGTATGTTCACTGAGAATTTAAGATGACCACAAAGCAAAATGAAAACTATGACATACTATTCACTGTAAATTCAAGATATGCACAAGTAAAATGGAAGTTATGACTTTCTAATTCAATTATGTGACCACCAGGGAAACAATTTCGTTATAACTCAAATCTGCAGAATGGTTCAGTATACAAAACCTTGTAAATGATTTGTTAATACTTGAGCCCAGATGAAGGGAATAGGATTATGATAAATTGTCTGGGAAAAATGTTGCAAAGGAATTAATTTTAAATGATATGTACTTCATTGTATATATACCAGTGAAACTTTCTCACAACATTCAATGCATTGCCAGAGGCTTATTTTCATAAATTCTAATAAAAATATAACAAGTGAAGGTTAACAGATAACCTGTGATTGATTTTTTATCAATGAACTATATATGATCTTATTGCATCATATAATTTTATTCGAAAAGATTAGACATAACCTCCTTCCATCAATATTCTTTTGGTGTGAAAATACGGTTGTGACAAGTGGAATCACATGGATATGGACAGTCAGTTTCCTTAATAACACCTTGGTCAGAGTACCAATTTCCTACTGCCTCTGCAATGCTCTGCAATGTAATTACAAAAAAGGTTTATTTAGCTACCTCAGGAACAAGACAAACACAAATAGTTATCGTTACTGTTATGATTTTGCAGTTTTTTTTTCTTTTACATTTGATTTTGATTTGGGCTCAAACATAGCCCAACATTCTTCTTTGATTGCATAATTCAGTTCGTTTCTCTTTGATCTCAGGGCTCAAACCTAACTCTTGTTTATTGGGGACCTACTTTTTCACTATGACTTTCGGCTGTAAAATTAAAATTAGAATATTAAAATGTTAGTAAAACTTGATTTCTACAATTTAAGTGAATCAGATCATATAAGAATAGAACCTACCAATCCATTTAATTTGGGAGAGTCATTTGCAAGCCAAGTCTCCTGCATTTCAGATTGACAATGTGCATAGCATGAGTTGATAAACATGCCTCCAGATGCAGAGTTCTGAAATACTTTCAATGCGTCAAGCATTTCAATCCTGAAACCTGTAAAGGTGCCAAATAAAAACTACTAAGTAATGATAGAACAATGTTCTAACTTAATATCATTCTAAGAGCTTAATCATGAATATTATCTTCTAGGCTTTTGCATTAGAGGTTTCTCTTGATAACACCTCTGCATTTCCTCTGCATTTGAGGTTTGAAAGAAGAGGCCCAATACAGACTCAACAAAGAAACCATTGAGACTCTATATTTATAACTCTATTGTTGCCACAGAATAAACTCAAACTAGAATACATTGAGGTCTGCTGCTCTGCATTCATAACCTTGCTACTTGATTGTCAATGCAAGCAATAACACTAGAATACATGGTGTATCGTAAACACAGAAAAATAAAAATGGAGTTTTCACAAAAGAAGAAAATGACCCATGTTGTCTCCGCAATTTTATAATTTCATCGCATAACTCGATTGCTGAGAAAATGTTTTCTATACATAATTTGTGTCTTGTCAATGGAGATTCAAATCTGTTCATAAATAATTCTCTTTATCTAGATGAGGAATTGATACTCCTCTAAAATATGCCTTATTATCTTCTTACTGCTAACTGGTGCCTTAATGTAAAGGAGAAAGAGGCTGGAACACAAAAATAAATATGTTGAGAGACTTCACCTTGCATTGTTTCCAACTGGCTCGAACTGCATTTCTTTATATCTAGCTTGCAGCTGTGCCAAAGACCATGAGGATCTGCTACACCTGGTGCCACAATGTTCTTAATCTGCATAGAATGCCAGCTACAAAGTCAAAAAATCATTCAATATATCGATGCAGATTGCAACACTAATAGTCCAGAATAATAGCTACCTCTAAATCCAGAGAAAAACAGTTACCTGCCATGAATCATATCCCGCATTTATTAAAAATAGTGGTGTCTGTATGTAGGGCAACAGATACTGTGGAAAGAAGCACTGCAATTTTGATTTGTACTACGGTTAGTAACAGGAAGACAAGAAGATGGATGTGTCCAATGAAGAACAAAACTGCAAACTAAAGATCACTTGCGATAAGAAACCTGTTTATTCATACCTGTGTACCTAGTTTTTCAGTACACGCCGATGGTAAATTCTTGACTGATTGCTGCAATATAAACAGAGTTCATTCAAAACGCAAAATTGTAGCACTAACAAATTGTAGTCTGTCCCAGTATAGAACAATTATTGTTCCTAGCACTAAAGTACCTTAGCAGAAAAAAATACAACTTTGTTTATGAGCACCTGGATTAAATAGGTCTGTTGATATAGAGAAAATAATAATGCCCTCAACAGCTAAAACTGATTCAATGAGATGACACAGACCGATTACAGAAGAAAATATCTGAAGAATATTGGAACAAATACCTGCAATGTTGCCACTTCATTAAAGAAAGACCTTATGTGGTATGCTCCGGAAACGTCCTTCCTGATCAATAAGCAAGACAATAATAACTATGATGAACTTCACATCAGAAGAATACTAGACCCAACAAGCATACCAGTATATATTGCATTTATAACTCTAACAAAATCACATAAGGAAAAAATTAAAAGCGAAAATCGTGAATAGAGCATTAGATTTCAAGTGCTGAAGAAGATATAAAAATATACAACAAATTGAAGATATACTTCTACGAGAATTCTCAATACATAGGCTTAGGGTCTTGTATTGTAATAATTTACATGCCATAAATTAAAAATTATGTGATTATGGACGTAACTGTTAATATGAATGAATAATGTATTGAAGACATACACATCAATGAAAAATCCAGCATCTGCTAAACACTTGACCTCGGTAGTCTTCGGCATAAGTGCTCGAAAATTATCACAGTGGAGAATTGAAGTTAAACCCCCAGCTGAGCAACCAGAAATCACAGCCTATTTCCCACATTGCTTAAAAATCAGTCCAATCTTGCAAATTATGACTAACCTGCTCTGTGATGCTATGTTTCACAGAAAAGTTTCATAGACAAACTTGACAGAATATTAGAATACAAGCCTTCTTAAAACACAAAACTTTACTAATAGACAATACAACCAGTACACAAGAGATGACCATAAAGAGAAAATAAAAACCTGTTGAGCATTGTTCATTCCCTTTGCCTTGAGATCGTCAATGACAGCTATAAACACCCTTTGCCCTCTAAAATAGAGTTTATCGACCTGATTCACTTGGAAAAATCTGTGTATTAGACTATTAGTCAATGTAGGAAAACCTAAGCTATTTAAAAAAATGGTGGAAAACTCTACTTTGGAAGTTGTTGAACCTTATACATACCTAGAAAGGAAGGTATTCACACATTTTAGCTTGTTCAACTAATTTGATCATGAAGCTATAGTATGTCATAATTCTTCATGCAGGATTATAATGGTCTAAAATGGGAAATCTTATTCATGCAGCTACAAAAATAAACAAAACCGTGGCAACCTTCTTCCACCATTTAAAAAAAAAAACAAAAATAGTGTTTATATACATCAATTGAATTTTTCAATTATCACCCACCGGATTTACTGCCTCCACATCTCCAGTAAATGATGCCCCATCACAGTATCGAACCTTTATACGGTTCCAATTATAGAAATCTGTTGAACAGCAAAGATTAAACTAATTAGTGAGCAAATATCTATTTGATGGTGGATACAGAGTATTATGGTCAAAGGGAAACCTGAAAACTTTAAAGGTTACATAACATATTTAATTAATAAAAGTTTACTGTGTATTGTTGAAGAGAGTAATCTCACCCGTAGTTATTTAATTAATAAAAGTTTATTGTGTATTGTTGAAGAGAGTAATCTCACTCGTAGTTAGGTTAGTGAGTTAAGTAACCCACGGCGGTATTTACCTAACTGTGGTATTCACCCACAGTGATATTGTTTTGTACTTCCTATTTAATCACATCTGAATAATGAGAAGGCAATCTATCTGCCCGTGTTTCTTTTGCTCTGTTCTTTTCTTTCACATGGTATCAGAGCCTATGGCCTGGTCCAAGGGTAAGCCTTTTCACAGAGTGGAAAGCACTCAGACTCCGAAGCTTTTAGAAGCTGCATACGGAGCTAGGGCAAAATATTGTGGAGCTCTACAGCAGCATTAGACTGAATCTGATTTTGTTTGGCAGATCTCTATGCCAAACTAATTCCATTCAGAATATCAAAAAAATAAAGCTCTCCATCGCCATAACTGAGTTCTCCTAGTGAAGGGCCATAGGCGTTTTCTGGAATCGTGTCTTCCTCTACCTAGTATGAGTTGAGGGATCGTTGGGTTGAGAGATTAAGGGTCCGGTGGGACAATTCTCTGCAAAAACCTCAAGCAGAGATCCTTCTCTTCATTATTGTTGATAAGTCTGCACACTGCTGCGCGTTGGCCGTGAAAACAGACGGATCCACTTCCAGAAGGTTCAATTCTAGCCCAGTCTGTCGAAGGATTTTTTTGCTGAGGAGACACTACAGCCGAAAGCATTCGGAGGGCGAGAGACGTTTGTGTGAAGTGCAGCAAGAAGTTTTACATCAGAGATCTACCATCCACAATCACCGATCAACGTGAGCCATTGTGAGTGATCTCTCCAGCTATCAATTTCTCCACTGATCCAGCATCTAGCATGGGTCTGATCTCCAATACTCTTTCAGCTAACTATGAATTTTGGTCTATCAAAATGAAGACATTTCTGCAGCTCAACAAATGTTGGGATATGGTGGAAACCAAGTTCATAGAATCCGAAGCGGTTGCTCTGGCCGCAATGAATAATGCACAGAAAAATGCTCTCGAAGCTCGCCGAGACTGAGATCTCACAGCCACATGGCTGCTCCAAAGCTGCATTGAAGAGTCCATTTTCCCAAGGATCTCAGGTGCTACCAGTGCACATCAGGCTTGGAATCTACTTGCATCAGCATACAAGGGAACCGATCACGTCAAAACGGTAAGACTGCAAACCCTACGCCTTCAATTTGAGAGTTTGAAGATGAAAGAGTTGGAATCTGTAGATCAATTCATGACTAAGGTCTCGGGTCTTGTGACCCAATTCCAAACCTATGGTGAACCGTTAAAACAAAAAATAGTTGTTCAAAAGATTCTTCGGTGTCTCACCAAGAAATTTGCTATGGTAGTGACTGCCATAGAAGAAGCCAAAGATCTATCCAAGTTCACCTTAGAAGAGTTGACTGGATCTCTTCTATCTCATGAAGCGCGATTCACTCAAGAAGAAGAATCGCTGACCAATGCATTCAGCGCTCAGGCTTCCCTCAACAGAGGTCGAGGCAGAGGAGGACGAGGTAGAGGAAGAAGAGGCCGATGGTCTCGATCTACAGAAGACAGAACCAATCATGAACACTCAGAGCATTTAGAACACTCTCACAACTCTCAAGGTTAGAGGGGAAGAAACAAGAGATAGACAAATAAGTCCAATGTTCAGTGTAACTACTACAAGAAGTATGGGCACTATGAACGTGAATGCAGAAAGAAGCAAGCGGACCAGAACAATAACCAGAACCACAGCAGAGCCAATGTATCCAAAGAAGAAGAAGGCTCGTCAGAGGTGATGTTTCTGTCTTATCAAGCAATTGAAGACTACTACAGCTCAGATCTATGGCTACTAGATAGTGGTTGCAACAATCACATGACAGGTAACAAGTCATTATTCTCTAGTCTAGATTCCTTTGTTATCACGAATATCAAACTAGGAGATGACTCTTTGGTTCCAGCAAAAGGAAAAGGTATTGTTCCTGTACTTAGTAATCAAAATGAAAAAATGTCCATTCATGAGGTGTTTTATGTACCTCATTTGACTGTAAATTTGATCAGTATAGGTCAACTACTTTAGAATTAGTATGATGTTAGGTTTCATGACACATACTGTGCTATCTATGATAAACCTCCCAGTAAGAGACTCATAGCCAAAGTTGAAATGACCAAGAATAGAATCTTTCCTCTTAGAATTAGGAGTGCTAACCTTCCACATCCTGTAGTTCATACAGTTTCTAGTCAAGATCAATCCTAGTTATGGCACTGTAGATTCGGTCATCTTCCTTTCGAAAGTCTCCATCTCCTGCACAAACAGTCAATGGTCAAAGGATTACCGGTTATTCATAAACAATCCAGCACCTGTGAGGATTGTATCACTGGTAAACATCATAGGGACAGTTTTCCCACTTCCACATCTCGAGCCAAAGAGCAACTTGATTTAGTTCATATAGACCTCTGTGGACCCATGCAAACCCAATCCATAGGAGGCAATTTCTATTTTCTGACCTTTATTGATGACTTTAGCAGAAAAACATGGATTTATTTTCTCAGGCACAAATCAGAGACCTTCTCCAAATTTAAAGAGTTCAAGGCTCTCATTGAGAAGCAATCTGGAAAGTCCATCAAAATGCTCAGGTCAGATGGTGGAGGTGAATATGATTCACATGAGTTTTCAGACTTTTGTAAGCAGCATGGCATCCAGAGACAGTTCACCACCAGATACACTCCATAGCAGAATGGAGTTGCTGAACAGAAAGAACCGGACTATCATGAACATGTCTCGTAGCATGCTGTCACACAAGAAGTTGTCAAATGAGTATTGGGCTGAAGCTGTTGGATGCTCAGTCTATTTGCTCAACAAATCGCCCACCGTAACTGTCCAAGACAAGATTCCTGGAGAAGCATGGAGTGGCACTAAGACTAGTGTCTCACATCTCAGAATCTTTGGTTCTGTTGCCTTTGCGCATATACCTGATGAACTCAGAAGAAAGTTAGACAAGAAAAGTGAGCGTTGCATTTTCACTGGTTATAGTGAATAGCACAAGGCATACAAGCTATATAATCCTGTCACCAAGCAGCTTGTGGTGAGCAAAGATGTAAAGTTCATTGAAGACAAATGCTAGAGTGATCCTTCAGACATACAACATGAAGATCACTCATATCAGCCAGATCTACCTATTAGACTTCCAAGATTGGAAGTACAGCAGCAAGAAGATGCAGCAAATGGTCCACCATAGAACCGGAAAACCAAAAGCTTGACAGAGTTATATGAACAGACTCCAATTCTTGACGAGCAACTTCAGTTTGCTCTCTTCTCCTGTCAGCCCACATCTTTTAATGAAGCAGTGAAGGATGCACAGTGGGTAAAAGCCATGAATGAAGAGATTGATGCAATAGAGAAAAATCAGACTTGGGATCTTGTTGACATCCCTGCAGACAAAACCAGTATTGGAGTCAAATGTTATAAGACCAAATTGAATGAAAAAGGAGAACTTGAAAAGCACAAGGCAAGGTTGGTTGCCAAAGTTTATGCACAGAAGTATGGTATAGATTATGATGAAACCTTTGCTCCTATAGCAAGGATGGATACCATCAGAGCTATACTTGCCATTGCAGCACAAAATCAATGGCCTGTGTATCAAATGGATGTGAAATCTGCCTTTCTTAATGGCATTCTTGAAGAAGAAGTTTATGTAGACCAGCCACCTGGTTATACTGTCAAAGGTCATGAAGACAAAGTGTATAAGCTAAAAAAGGCCCTGTATGGTCTAAAACAAGCTCCACGAGCTTGGTACAGTAGGATTGACTCCTACCTCATCAACAATGGTTTCAACAGAAGCAACAATGAGCCCACTCTGTATGTCAAAACAGAGCAAGGTAAAATATTGATGGTATGTCTTTATGTTGATGACATGATTTACACTGGTAATTTGATGCTTCAAGATTTTAGGACAATCATGAAAAAGGAATTTGAAATGACTGATCTAGGACTGATGAAGTACTTCCTTGGCCTGGAAGTTACTCAAACTGATAAAGGTATTTTTATCTGCCAGCATAAGTATGCTACTGATATTTTGCAGAGATTCAGAATGGATAAATGTAAACCAGCAGAAACCCCTATAGCTCTTGGCACCAAGTTAACCAAGAATGGTGATGAACCAGCAGTAAACAATACACTCTATAAACAAGTGGTAGGCAGTTTAATGTATTTGACTGCAACTAGACCTGATTTGATGTATGCTGTCAGTCTTATATCCAAATTTATGGAGTCTCCCAAAGACTCTCACTGGAATGTTGGAAAAAGGATACTGAGATACGTTGCAGGCACACTTGGATATGGCCTCTGGTACACACATACACCAGACAGTACTCTTACAGGGTACACTGACAGTGATTTTGCAGGTAGTCTTGATGATAGGAAAAGCACATCTGGTTATGCTTTCCATTTGGGTACAAATCTGATCTCTTGGGCATCTCAGAAACAGCCCATTGTGAGCATGTCTTCTGCAGAAGCAGAATATGTAGCAGCCACCATAGCAGCTTGCCATGCAGCCTGGCTAAGAAGACTGTTGAAAGATATGGGACACACTCCAAAAGATCCCACTTCTATTTTCTGTGATAATAACTCTGCAATACAGTTGTCTAAACATAATGTATTTCATAGAAAAAGCAAACACATTGACACTCGCTATCACTTCATTCATGAGTTAGTCAATGAAAAACAAATTTCTTTACTGTTTTGTGGCTCTAAGGAGTAGTTAGCTGACATGTTCACCAAACCATTGGAAACATCTACATTTGTATATCAGAGAGAGCACTTAGGCATAGACAGTGCCGATGATGTACTACCAGTTGAGATTAAGGGGGTGTGTTGAAGAGAGTAATCTCACCCGTAGTTAGGTTAGTGAGTTAGATAACCCACGGCGGTATTTACCTAACTGTGGTATTCACCCACAGTAATATTGTTTTGTACTTCCCATTTAATCACATCTGAATAATGAGAAGGCAATCTATCTGCCCGTGTTTCTTTTGCTCTGTTCTTTTCTTTCACATGTATAGCATATTCTGTTCCATATTTTTAATTTGATTTTCAAGTGTTAACATAATTTTTTGGGATTTGCCTTACTGATCACAACAAAGTCTAAAGTACTTTTTCGATGGAAAAAAAAAGTCTGAATTACTTTATGCAGAAAATATCACTCCTTGATATGTAAGAAACAGACAAACAGCCATTCAATAATACGTGATAATAATAAAGAAGAAGATAACTCTTCTTTGCATTGATAAGGATTTCTAATAAGAATTTCAGTTAAAAACACAGGCATAAAGAGTAAATACCTGGATTTCTCGCTTTGTTGTTACCTAAAAGGCCCGAGAAATCTACTTGCTTGACCATGTATTTAGATGAACCCAAGCGAGTTTTCGCCCGCGCGGAACATGTTGTAACATTGTTACACCATGATCCACCCTGAGTTTGAATTTGTCAAAAAAAAATAAAAATCACAATCCAAATAAGACACCATGCATATATAATGTCACCTCCTTTTATTTTGGGGGTGGGGGATAAAACAAAATTACTAGTTACAAATATACAAAAACATGATCAAATACAGGGCGCATATTAGTCACTGAAGTGAGAAACTTGCCTCAAAGTGAACAAGCCAGTTATTTACTCCAGATCCGAATCCGCTACTTAAATGGTAGCCTGGTGGGCTTCCATCTAAACAAACTGCAAGAAATTTGGAACTCGAATCAGTATGAAATGTTCAAAAATTATGTACAAAAGAAAAAACCATTTCTTTAACGATTCTATTTGATTCACAATAACTGGACATTCACAGATGAACATGTAGACACTAGTTCTATCACTCCCTCACTAAAATACACAAAAGTTTTTGACATTGCAACCACAAGAAGAAAGTTTAATACATGCAATTGCCTACAGCGTAGGGATTCATATTTGGTACTAGGAAAAGAAAATCTGATCTCATTTGCTCTTTTATCTGAACTTTGAGCGGATTAGACTATGAATGTTTAAAAAATCCAGATATTCAGATCAAGCGATATATGAAAAATATAGTTTGGTAGAGTGAGACATGCCACTGTGAAGATGGATAATTATAAGATGAAAAAGTCCTGCTATATTTTGAAGATAAAGTGGTTATTGTGAACCCCATTCTAAATGCTATCTATCGAGTAATTGTTAATGAAAAGAGAGTGTATTTGAAACCATTTATATACTGTAGCCTGTGTCCCATAAAGAGTGCATATAAAATCAATCTGCACAGTAATCAGCTATTGACTAACCTATACCTTTAAGGTTTGCCTCAACTAGTATAAGGTCTTAACTTGTCAGCAGAGGATGAACTTCATGGCAAAGACAAGGCATGTGAGAATTAATAGACTCAATAATATTTTAAGAAAAGCCCATAGAAACTGGTTATTGTTTTTGTTAGATGAAAAGATATGGATTTTACTGGAAAGTATCATTAACACAGCCACTTAAATTGTGGTGGTGAAAGCCTCAGATACAAGTTAGCACTTAAACTTTTATATATAATTATATATATATATTAATTATTTTTTTTAATTTAGAGATGCCTTGTTTCATCTTCCCACGATCTAAGAAGAGGAATCTTTTCTAGTCCACCCCAAATTGTAAATGTAAAATATAATGAAAATAACTATGTAAAAACTTGCACATTGAGAAACAATCACTATGCAAACACTTGAACAATTATGGTTCTAAGCTAAGTCTTTTTGTTGTTGGCGATTTGCAATAAACGCAAACCTCATCCATAAAAGTACAAAACATGGAGCTTATAGAAAATTTTAACAACTGAATATTGTCACATATATGATTACAGACAAAGATGAAAGCTTATCCACCAAAGTACAAAACAGGGTGCTTTTAGAAGATTTTAACAACTCAATATTGTCACATATATGATTACAGACAAAGAGGACATCAAATAGAGAATAGACAAGAATAAGATCAAATAATGTCTGAAATCATCAACTCCAATCTGTAGATTCCTTTGAAGCCTAGCGATATAACTTTCAGGACAGTTACAAACTTACAACTTTGGCCATCAACAGCCTTTACAGATACTGAAAACCCACCACCCTGTACTGCTTCCCAACCATATACAATGTTAGCCGGGAGAAACAAGCCCAAGTAACAAAATTTTGAGCTATTTCTGAGTTATTTTAGACTGGTTCTTGTTGTTTGAAGTAGAGAGAAGAGTCTGTTATTTCTTCAGGTACCCGGCGATGGATTAACAGGTTTTTACTGTAAAACCTCCCTCCCCTTTTGAGCAGCTTTATTGGATCCTTCTGGGAGGGTGAGTGGAGATCGTAAATGCACAGATCATGATAATTGCAGTGCATAACTTTTGTTTAGTACTATAAAATGTTGGCAAACAATTTGCATTGGATAAAAGTATAATAAATGTCGTATGGGTTATGCCAAATTTAAAATTCTTCAAACCCAATGGTTTATATCCAACACGTACAACATTTATCATTTACACAAAACGTTTATGTAGTTTTCGGGGCATTTTCATGGAGCAGTATAAAGGCTAACCAAAACGCCCTCGGGCCTCAACCCGTTGGAATCTCTTAGACCAATTTTTGTTTAAATCACACTTAAAAGTGCTCAAATCTTAATTTTGGTTATCGCTGTAGTTTTGAAATAGAGCATTTAGTTTAGGGCAGACAATTACAACTGCTAAATAATAAAATTGCAAAAATAGCAATTTTCAGAAACAATTTTAGTTGGTTTTTATCAAAAATTAGCAGAAAAAGGGGTATTTCAGTTGTCTTTTATCTTATTGGCATTTTCATTATAGGTAATTTGCCCCTACCTTACCTTTTACTTCTGGCGATAAATATATAACATGTTATAGGTTATTTAATGCTAGGGTGTCAGCACTATGAGCCATTAGAACTCAACCTGTTTGAGATCCAATGGCCCACAGTGCTGCCGCAGCAGCGTTAAATAGGCTATAGCATGTTGCATATTGATGGCCTTTACTTTTATTGATAAAGTTGGGCTTTTAATGCATTCAATATGCACCCTGCAGCAGTGCATTTAATGTTAATGCTCCAAGATTATGAACCATTTGATTGATTGTTGGATCAAAACCAACTGTTCATATCCCTGCACCTCAACAACAGTGCATTTAATGCAGATGTTGCAGGATTATGAACTATTAAATTGATTGTTGGATCATATCTAACTATTCATATCCCAACAACACAACAACAACATTAAATGCACTGATACATAATGCATATTAAACACCAAAAACTGTGGAATCTACTATGACCCTACTCACATGAATTGCACAGCTATATAAACATGTTGTCTAACTAGGGGACGATTTTCTCCTTATTTCCCGCTGGTTTTTACTAGTTTCTGGCTATAAATCTTCACCAAATTTTCAAAAAGTACAAAAACATTGCTAGATCTTACAAAGTGTGGGTGCTTGAGGGTTTTCTTGTCATGTGATTTCATTTCTGCACTTAAAATTGCCCAACAAACAACAAAAATTACAAGATTTTGTAAGTTAAATTCATCGAATTCCTACTGAAAATCAGCAAAGTCAAAATCGTCACCTACAACTCCCTATATAAATAACGAAGAGCTTACCACACTCTTGACTAGAACATTATGCATATATGTAAGAACAAGGATGCTGGAACAATCCTTCGAACCAGAAGGGATGCCCCTTCCCCTACCAAACAAACTTTCTAAGTTTGGTAATCCATTTAACTACTTTTAATGAAACCAACAATAAACTGACAGTGAAACAGGGCTCAAACTTAAAATATAAACAAACATCCATCAACTAAATAAAATAAAATAGTACTTACCAGCTCCTTTCGCCACAGCATCCTCCACCAATGTAAGGTCCACCTTAAATGCATTTGCTGACACAACCATAAGAACCAGTACTGCCATAGCTAATCTCCAGTGGGTGAATCCCGACATCTTCTTGTCCACCATCTTTCCAAATCTAGACGGAACCAGTTGGCATAAAGCCAAATCGACACTTCTAGACGAAACCCAAATGGCAAAATACCCAAAGAAGTTGCAGTTATGACACCAAATCTATCACACAGCGAAACGAGCAACTTCAAGCTGCAGGAAATCGAATTCAAAACATGAAACTCTGTCAAAATCCAACTGGAAGAAAATTGTTTGAGCTCGATCCCATAAAGCTCTGCAAGGCCTCTAGCTGAAGCCTGAGATCCCAAATACAGCATTTGGTGAATGTGGGTGCTTCGGCATTTATACATGTCGATTGAATGATTGGTAGCCATCTTGATCTAGAAGCTGACTTACGTATACACAATCCAATCCAACTGGCATATAATCAATGAGCCTCCATAAATGTCATGATCAATCTCTCGGAGCCTGTCCGAAAGTTTGTGCTGTGTGTCCTGAAAATCTGTTTGTTTTACATTCACGGCGTGACTGTACTATATTCGCTTCAAAAAATCCTTGTTTTGGTCTTATCGACCACAGACCGTACATATAACAGTATACATTTGGACATGGAGTGACGTCAAAATAGTCGTATTTTTTGTTTCGAGTGACCTGACTCGGATAAATTTATCTACCATCACATTGCTTTTTAGATCCCATGGATACATACGAATTTATACGATTTTGATTTATATATTCTCTCAGAAACGAAAATAGAAGAATATCAAGAATACAAAACAAAAATCATAATACTAGAATACCTTATTTACTTCGAGAGGATTGCTAGATTCAGAAATATTTTTAAAATTTTTATTGTTAGCTTTGAGAGATTTCTCAATTGATAAGATAAGACATTTCTCCGTTGGTAAGAGGTGTGTACGGAGAAGTATATGCGCAAAATAAATCGTCCCCAACTGGTCGGAATATGGCAGAAAATGAGTGTTTAAATTGTGATTTCATTTATCTAGGTAATTTTAAAATGTAGCAATTAGCTTAAAATAAGGAATTCAATTACATAATATCTTAAATTGCCATTTTCAGACATAATTGTAACTAGATTTAATAAAAAAATTGTTGGAAAACTGGGGTGCTTTGGTTGTTTTTTATACCAGGCAGGTGAGCACACTCTTCTATAAAGAAAAGGTCATGGTTTTGACTTTAAGTCCTTCTAGATTAGGCCTTTTTGTCAAGGCCAACTATTTATCACCTTTACCATGAGTTTCCAGATTACTTATTTCTTAAAAAAAAGAAATTACTTTAGTTTTATATTATTATATATTTTCTTTAAATTGTTTTAATAATACAAAATAATATTTATTATAAAAATAATACTAAAATGTAAATAATTAATTAAATTAATCTTTTAAGTTTTTTATATCCTTAACTTGTTTTATTTTGTTATGTTTAAGAAAAAATCTTCCCAGTTAATTATAAACAATTTTAATCTTCTTATGAAAATTCATTTTTGCATCATTGAGAAACCTGTCATATAAATAAATTAAAAATCTAGTGATGCTATGAGATTATTTGATATTTAAAAATCTAGTGGTGCTATGACATTATTTGATATGAAATATGGCATTGGTCATGATATGAAAGAATATGAGGGTCACCATTATAAAATATTCGCTTTATCTTTATCTTTATCCGAGTATGAGAGATGAACTTTTAATATTAAGTCAAATTTTAGTTTTGTTATCCAGGATGAAAAAAAAATTAATATAACTTAAATATTAGTTTTGTTATTTATGATGAGTTGATTAATATAAAGATTCCGTATAAATAGCCCCAAGGGTTAGCTCAATTGGTAAGACGTGCGCACACTCTCTCGGTTCGGGGGAGGTCACGGGTTCGAGCCTTGAGTCCTCTGGGGTTAGGCCTTCTGCTAGGATGGCCGGTTGTTTACCACCTCTACCATCCACGAATGTGGGGAAGTATTGTTGGGTTTTCCGTGGATCTTTCCATCTGTATAAATATAAGATAAAAGTAAAAATAAAATAAAAAACATTTTAAAATCCACTCAAAAGAGAACGAATAATATTGTCCAAAATAATAGCCAGCTTTAAGTAACGTTGACAAAAGGAAGGAATAAATAGCGACCTTTAAGTAACAAAAGGAGAAGGGAAGGAATATTGTTGTCAACAATAAAGAACTAATTAAGAGGACGAGAATGATACTAAGAACAAATTAATTGAGAGTATAGGATGATTGTTTTCTTGCAATGTTGGGTTTTGAGACAAAGGGAATAATATAAAGTTTATTTTATTTAAGAGTATGGTATTTGTAAAATTATATTTTAATAAAGGTAATTGTAATTTTATGGAGCATGTATGAGATTTTAAGATTTGTGGAAAGGAAAAAGAAATTAATAATTATTTTTTATAAATTATGAATTGTGATAAAGTTTTTTTTTTTTAAGTAAGAGAAATATTATATTAACTAAAATAGAGATTATATTACAAGAGAGATTACAAGTCCTTAAATAGAACTACATCATGCATGGCTAGTGAGACATTAGTTCCCAACAATTTCTACATCCAAATCCCACATACTTCCTCGTTCTGAAACCCAAGACACCATAACACTATATCATTTGATACTAACAGATACATCATAACCCTCCTAACCAAACTAACAAACAAAATTCAACATAATTTCCAAAAATTATCCTTTCCATATACATAGACATAGACATAATTGAACCTTTAAACCTAAAGAACACCTAAACCAAGCGATCAAAAACCTTGAGGACCCGACACAACGCCATGGAAAAGCTTCGCCTGATGCAGGACAAGACCACTCGCCAATGACGTAGAAGGAACTAGAACCTGAATCCCCAACGCATTCAAGATAGCATCAACCTTCAAAGAGAGTCGGTTGGTCTCTGCATAGTGCTTCTTCCAACATTGGACAGGCGTCTCATCACCCTCCTCTTTCTGCAACCTTTCCCAGAGCACATGACCCAAAAGAGGGAAACTATCCACTCATACATGCCTAGACACACAACATTGTTTTTGGGGTCCATGACTCAGTCCTCCACCACCTTTGTCTCTTGTTTTAGTTGCCCATAATCTAGCTCATCCCAAATATTGGCCTTTGTCGCCTCTAGCTTATTCTGAATGTCCAAACGGAGCGCAAGCTTGAAATATTTGGCTTCCCAACCCGCTCATTTCTAGGCTATGGTAATATTTCACCCGACTCCTAAGGGATTCCCCTTGGGATCCCTCTTCCTATTTCCCCCAATGCTTCCTTCCACCAATTTTCCCATCTACATACTAAGCAGCAGCCTCTTTTCTTTTCTTCCTATCACAGAATTACCACACTGCATGCAAAGGGAGGAGTTGCTACGACGATGCGGATGACCACCTTTGCATTGCATAAATAACAACTTTCCATAACTTACCATGATTACCATTGTTCCATCACAGAGGTCAGTGACCTCAGCTAGCGTCCTTTTCGACGATCTCGCACCCTACTTCATTAATCTTCCATCACCTGTACTTATTTCTTTCTCTATGGACGGACATTCCTGAATTACTATGAATTGAATCCCCTATAGAGATTTTAAATGCTTGTGTCCTTTCTTTCATACATTCCACCATCTACCACGACTTAAACTTAGAACTTTTGATCGACCACATGTCCTTTCACAACCTCTACACTTAATCGTGTGTGCTAAGCACATTTTAATAGGACATATCATGTGCCATATGGGTTTCACACAAAGATCAAATTGTCTCATCGCTTAATTCCTCCCACGAGTTGTCCATCTCCATCCTGCTCATTTGAGTACCATTATTAGCCAGCTTGTTTGCCACCCTGTTACCTTCTCGTCTGACGTCACTAAAGGTGAGGCCTCTCGAGCCCTGAAGTAGGCCAGATAATCGTTCCAACATGTATTCCAGTCTCCAATTAATCGAAACCCTAGAACATGGAGTACCATTTTGAAGACACACTGCTATGTCTAGGATTACCTTTGAGTCACCCTCCACTATCAAAGGGAGCAAATTTCTGTTGTAAGCCACAACCAGAAAATGAATCATCCTTCCAATTTTGTTGTATTGTTTCTCTCCTAGCCGATGTTTCCCCAATAAATACTCCACATCCTTCCATTATGGTCTTTAATCAAGCCTCTGATTCCGATAACCCATGGATTCACCTTAGAAGCTCCATCAAAGTTGAGTTTGAAGATGTCAGGCATGAGCGTCGACTAGTGGATAAGGATTGAATCCATCGAATGTTGATGTGATGTCGGTCCATAGCACTGCAAAGGACCAAAAATCCCCCAAGCGTGAAGAATAAAGGATTCACCCCCTTGCACCTATCAATCCTCTTCCCCCCAGGAGCCTAATTAAATGGTTTCCAGCATCTCTGCCTGCATGGTAGACCAAACCCTATCCTCTGAAGCCGCACTTCCCTTTAATTTTTTGCACATATTGTTCTTTCCAAATTTCCCATACTAAAATTCCTAGGAAGACTTGCCATAATCTATTCACGATAGGGTTTTGAAAAGGTTTCTTCAGCCATTCGTTGATGGTGACATCTAGTCGCCCTCTTACTCTATTGGAGCATATGAAGAAAACAACTCCATGATCCCATAGTTATGTGGAGAAGGAGCATGTATCCAGAAGATGGTCCATGTATTCATCATCAATTTGCACAGGAAACATTGGTAAGGGCCATTAAACCCTCTTATCATAAGATTTTCATCAGTTAAAATTCTTCTTTAAATAATAAGCCACACAAAGGTGGAGACTTTAAGCCATAACTGAGCTTCCTGGAGATTCTTCCAAACTGCAACTTATGGGGCTTGGTTAAAACCATCCCTTATATCATACACTTCCTTTATTGAAAATGTTCCCTTTGGTTTCATGCCCCATCTTAACCTATCATCTCCCACTTGATATCGGATGCATATGTCCTGGAGGGATTCCTTAATTTCCTCGACTTCCTCTGGAGATCCCAGTCTCTCCCACCATTCTTTTTGCTCCCATTCCCTGAATTCGTCATTCTCACTAGCTGTCCTCTAGTACTCTCTTACCTTTGAATTTCTCTTAGTGTCACAAGTCTAGAGAAGTAGGGGAATATTCATAGAATCCAGAAGCCTTGGAAATTGTTGCCATGCATCTTCCCAAAATAACATCGAGTCCCCCTCCCTAGTTTCCTAGAAACTATTCTCCCGAACCAGACTTCTCCCTTGTCTTACAGACTTCCAGATGTGGGACCCTGTTCTATCCTCTGCATAGTGGATAAGGTCTATTTGGCCCAACCTAGGGCATAATTACAGTGCCATAATTTCACCCATGGTTCTGAATTGTGGGAAACCCATCTCCACCGTACTTTTGCTCCATAGATCAAGTTCATTTTTCCTAGATCATGTAGCCCTAATCCACCATAAGATTTGGGCATGCAAACATTCTTGCATTTTACTAGGGCCCATTTTCGTTGTTCCCCTCCCCCACTATACAGGAACTTCCTCTGAATGTTCCTTATTTAATTTATAATTTCCTTAGGGGTCGCCATGCTTGAAAATAAATAAATGAGAATGGACTGGAGGATCGACTTCACCAAAACCAGTTGACTTGTCAGGTTTAGAAGGAAAAGTGTCCAAATTGATAGGCATTGTCTCATCTTATCTAGGATCTCCGACCATGATCCTTTATGTACAATTGGATCCACCAGTGGAGCCCCTATATATTTGGATGGAAGGTATCTGTCTTGGAACCCCATTATTCGACATATATTAATCCATGTTACCCTCAGGGTATTAAAGAAAAAAACCTAGGGTTTTCTTTCATTCACTTCCAATCCTAACACATCTATGAACTTTTTGAGATAGTTCTTAATGGCTCTTTCCTTTTGAACTAACAAATGTCCCATCAACATTGTGTCATCCACGAATTGTTGGTGAGTTTGGTTATCAACCAAAGGGTGAACTTGCAACCTCCACAACTCCTATTTAGCTTGCATTCCTTAATGGATCTTCCTAATCCCTCAACCATAAGAACAAAGAGAAAGGGTGATAAAGGGTCTCCTTGCCTTATCCCCCTCAAGATACAAATAAGGCATGTTAGAACCTCATTAACCAAGATAGAGAAGAAGGCCTAAGATATGAGTTTCATTATCCATCAACATCTCTTTAATGTATTTCCAATTGAGCTTATATCTATCATAGGCCTTAGCAATATCTAGCTTTAACACGATCCCAGGGATCTTAGTAATTTTGAGAGAATGGATTACCTCATGCACAGGATGATCCCATCCACAATCTGGTGCCCTTCCAAAAACCTACATTTCTCTATGGATATCAAGGTTGGCATGATGGGGTTCAGACGATTAGCAATCACCTTCATCACTATCTTATAAATCACATTACAGAGGTCAATCGGTCTAAAAATTTCGGGGGAATCTACATCACCGGTATTAGGTATAAGAGTGAGGAAGGTGGCATTAAACACCGAGAGAATGTGATGCGATTGCCTAGATTCTTCTATAATTTTCCATACCTCCTCCTTGACAATATCCCAAAAATGATGGAAGAAATTAACATTGAATCCATTAGGCCCAAGCTCCTTTCCATCTACCATATGATCCACAACCTCTTCCAACTCAGTCATCATGATTGGACTCATTGGCAACTCATTTTGGTCAACAGTAACCAAAGACATAATGTGTTGGGTGATGAACTCAATTTCCCTTCTTTTATCCAAGTTGGGATCCTCCATGATGTTTTGGAAGAATTGAATCAATTCCCCTTTGATTTCTTCTTGATTCTCAATCCATTACCCATCCTCATTCTTGAGTCAAAGGATCTTGTTTTGGGTTCTATGTTGAATTGTCGATCGATGAAAGAATTTAGAATTCCTCTCTCTTTATTTGAGCCAAGTCACCCTAGACTTCTGTCTCTAAATAATTTTTTCTAGTCGTTCCCTCTCTATTAGCTAGGTTAGAATGCTTGATTTATCCTCCCTAATTTCATGGGAGTATCCTTCCCTCATCCCTTACTTGGATTTCCTCAAGTCTCCCCTCTAGGTTCCTTTTATCTATGAAAATATTACCAAACTCTTATGTATTCCATTTCCGTATCTTACCTTTAAGAGATATCTGTTTTTGCTGGAATTGGTACATATTTTGGCCATCCACTCCGTCAAGTTCATCCCACCACTGATGCATTTTATTTTTAAATTCTGGGTGATTGAGCCATAATTGTTCTAATCTAAATGGTTTCTTAAACTGGGACCCCAGTCGACTCCACCACAAAAAGACTGGCCAATGTTTCGACCCTACCAATGATAGGACCAAAGAAGAGATCTCACTGCCAAGATCCAATACTAACTCAGAGACTAGAAATATATCAAGTAGAGAAGTGATATGCCTCTCCCCTCCTCTCTTATTGTTCCAAGTGAAGATATTGTCACCTGATATTATGTCAACTAGCCTCAGATGCTCAATGAATTCCCAGAGGAGAATAAATTCCCCTTCCATTCGTCTTCAACCGCCCTTCTTTTCTTCTAGGGAGGTGATCATGTTTAAATCTCGTCCTACCACCTAGTGTCTTCCCTCCACTCAACTATGAATAGTTTAGAGAGCATCGATGAAGCCACATTTTTGTTGGGGATTATGAGGGCCATAGACATTAGTCAAGACCCCCCTAATTGTGGTGCCCACAACCATAAATTTTGTCGAAATGGATCTGGGATGAGCCATGAAAACTGATAGGGAAACCCTAGTTGGATTCCACAAAATACCCATACCAACAACAACCCCCACTGCATCAATCCCTATTCGCCCACATCCCCACCATTATTTCCTTCATATCTCCCTAAATTTAGCTTCATAACACTTTGTTTCTTATAAAAACATTACCACTGGTTTTTCTTTTTGCAACTTCTTTCTTAAAATTTGGACTTTCTGAGAGATATTTAACCCCCTTATATTCTGGGTTATGATCTTCATTAAAAACTTGGAAATAAATTATAGACCTAAATCATCCCTAATGGTAGGGTACTAACCTGATTCAACCAACCCGGGACTTGATTCTACAATACGGATCCGGTTCGTTTTCATTTTTGGTTTCATTCCTGTTTCCACAAATTTCCTTTTGTTATCACACTGGGGACCTGTAAATATCCCAAGAGGATTCTTCTCCCTTGCCTTTATAATTTCTACCTGTAACAGAGCTACTTTTTTATAGGGGACAAATCCCTTCCCTTTATCTACACATGCCTTTTCAATTCCTTCTAGGTCTAGTTCACTGATTTCCATGTCCTCCCCTTCTTCCTCTATTTTCATCCCTTGCTACATCAGGGTCTGCTCCTCTTTAACTTATTTCTCCTTTATATTTTTTCCTTTGACTTCATCCAATAGGGTATGGTTTTCTTCTCTCTCAACCTCTGGTCCTTGCATCATCTCACTCTCATCCTACTCCCCTAAAACTGCAAATTGATTAGCAACCATTGATTTTTGTGCGTTTCTAGGGTTTCTTGTCTTTGCTCACCTCTCTTCATTGTCTGGAATTTTGAAAACCCTTGGCCATCCACTGTCATTTTCTACGTGGTTTGAGGTGGAGTTTTATTCTGAGGGAAATCTCTAAAGATATGCCCATAGTCACGGAATCTGCAACATTAATGCTCATAGTCCAATGGTTGCTTCCATTCCTCATCTTCCCATGATAGATGGATGACCTCTGGGAGGGATTTCGATATATCCATATAGATGCATATCCTAGTATACATTGTATATCGGTGTGCCTTTGTTTTCTCCGATATTTTGATAAAATACCCTAGGGTATTACCAATTTCCTCCAGAATTTACAGGTCCCAGTATTCTCCTGGGAGGGAGTATATATGGATCCACACGGTTCAACCCTCATGTATTCTTTCTCAGGGAAAAATCGTTCCTTCCAGGGTCGAATAAAAATCCCCATAGAGTAGAAAAGATAGGTTCATCCATCCATCACGCTATTTCGGTATTCTAGACTAATAAAACTTATAGTGAAGAAACCCTTAGAGCCAAGTTGTAAGTCATAATTTCCCATAGGCTTCCAAGTGGAACTGATCCACCAGATTAGGGCTTTCTCCAATGGCAACATCCGTGCAACATCCCCACAAATTTACCTATTAGCACATGATATTTCATGTATTTTATTCGATCCCTTAATCGGATGGATCTAATTTGCATTGATGGGTCCAAATTCGACCTAGGTAGGCACTGCCTAGGGCATCGTCCTTCATGATCCATTCACTTGTTTAACCCTTGTTTACCCAATCCCTCTCCTCCCATTTCATTCATCTGGATCAAAATTCTTTCGATCTACATCCCTGCTATCAAATCTCTGGGGGGGGGGACCGATCCCCACCCCCTGACCTTGCCTCCATGGATCTACGTCAACCTTCACCCTCTGAATTTCACCGTATTCTACTCTCAGACCTTCCCGAATTCAATAATATTCTTAAATTGAAGAACATAGGGGTGGGATTTGATCCACTTTTGTGTGCATGGGTCATGAGATCATTTAATACAATCTCTCTAGGTGCAACCACACGTTCGGCCACTACCTCAAGGTGTCCCCATGGCTTCAAGTTAGGCCCTAATTGGAATTGAACCTTGCCCACTGGTGAAAACTCTTCGCTCTTCATCAATGGATCCAACCTCTTTGGGATATGATAAAGTTATATGTGTGTGTGTGTGTGTTTATATATATATATATATATATATATATATATGTATGTATGTATGTATGTATGTATGTATGTATGTATGTACATACATATATATGTTATATGTATATATTTAACATATACATACATACATACATACATACATACATACATACATACATACATACATATGTATGTATGTATGTATGTATGTATGTATGTATGTATGTATGTATGTATGTATATGTATACATATACATATATATATGTATACATATATACATATATG
>LPNX010581090.1:0-74173 GCA_001517045.1 Pseudotsuga menziesii | reverse complement strand
TATATATATAAAGTGTTTTTTGACAATTAATATAAATAAAGTATGTATATATTGGGCATTCTATACAAAGCACCATAATTTATTGTCTCTTGGAGACTAAAAACAAAATATCATATCTCAAAGTATAAAATTAAATAAGTTAATTACAAGTAAATGCATTAAAAAACAAGAAATGCCCTAAGCGAACTCATCAATGCTAGTTATAATAAACTAAGTAGTTGAGGAAATTATGCTTGCACTGGGTAGTGGGTCATCTATATCATTGAGGACAAGTTCCATCCATCCATCATAGGCTATAATCCAGTAACAATGGGCTTCCATCCATTATTACCCTACTTTGAATCCAAACATTTTTTTACCAATGAGATAGCTATGGTGAGCTATGGGTATATTTCTATGATGTGGAGGCAAGGGAGGCCAATGGAGTTGTGTAATGTATGCATTAACCTTTGTTCGTTGTCAATCATATAGGGAACCTTAATTTGACCTTTGAAAATTTCCTTTATGATACCAAAATTTCATTTACAATAGCTACTTGCATATAATAACAATGGAACATGCTACACCTACCTTAACTGATTAACTACAATGTTAAGCATGAGTTATACCATCTATATATCCATATCTACGATGAGTTAATTCCATACACAAATAATTGAGGACATTGGAAAAGAATCAATTACACAACATAGAATGAAATAAGTGGCATTCAATAAACAAAATTATAAGCATGACATTCAAAGTCACATTCAACACTTATCTTTATGGAATAGTCCTCCAACTTGCTGCAAATAAAGGATGTTCCTCCTACCTTAGGCACTCTTTCACACTAAATCTTTCTATGACAGAGGCCAACCTTGAGTTAAGGCTATCATTCCAAAATGGTGAAGATTCTCAATCATTCTCCTCAATCCATATCCCAAATACTCTCTATTGCCAAAACCCCCTCTACAATTATCCCATTCAACCAAAACTCTTCATCCTTACCTTACACAACACCTAGAATGGGATCCTCTTCTTTTCATGCAGACCCTCAGGATATCCTAGATCCCTTCTAATTCTCTAACATAAGTTGTCCAAGGAATCTCACTACTGAGACTTCAAGGATTCTAAGTTGTAAGCAAGGTTTCTTATCCCTAAGGCTAAACCATTGATAACACCAATTATTTCCTTTGGAAATTTTGCATTAGGCTGCATGGAAGTTCATTTCTTAGCTTAATTGTAGTTTCCCCTCTATAACATAACCTCTTCCTCTTAGCAAGGAGGTTCCTATAAATATGATGGTAAGATAAATGACTCTTTCAACTAAATTCCCAACTTTCACATGCATGTTCTCAACTTATCGTGTGGCTCCTCAGAAGGAGCCCACTTTTTGCTTTTTTATCACGTCTTAAGATAGTGATTAGTGATTAACTAAATCAAATACCATAAACATGGTTTAGAAACTTTAGGGTATATTTCTAACTATGGTTTAATAGGAAGGCTAGTGACTTATGATATATAACTCACTAAGGCCCTCTATTTTATCCCCCTTTCATTTCCCCCACTTGTGGAACCATACCCCCCCATATCTTCTTCATCCCTTTTCATTTGTAGTCACCATGGATATTTATATTATATACAAATCTACTCCATTATGTTATCTTTAGTAATCCTAGATCATTTTGATATGGATTCTATCCATTTCATCATTACATACATGATTACATTCTAAGGTAAAAAAATAGGGTGTTACACTCCCCCCCCTTTATTTATGCATTGTCCTTGGTGCATTTCAACACTATGTACAATATTTACATTGAAATTTCAAAATAAATGTGAATATGCCTCCTACATAGTATCCTCCATCTCTCATGTCACTTATTGAAGTTTGTAGTGGGTCCATTGGACCTTTACTTGCCTTATTGCTCGGTTCCTAAGTAACACAACTTTCTTGTCAAGGATACATGCTGGTGTCACACTCATGTTATCTACATATCTTCTTCTTGTTCCACCTAAATCAAATCCCAACCAATAACATGGTTAGTGTCATGTACATAATTCTTCAATAATGATACATGAAACACATTATGAACTTTTATTCAAGCAATCAATGGAAATTCTAATGGAATAGGTTGTATCCTAGCTAGGATATCAAGTGGACCACAATATCTAGCTACTAACTTAGAGAAACTTCCCAATTTTAAGGAGCTCTTCTTTGGTGTAACTTTTAGATACACATGCTCTTGAACCCTAATTTCACTTGATATTCTACCTTTGTCTAGATAACTTTTCTTCCTATCCTATGTTGTCTTTGATTTTTTCTTAATATTGACCATATACTCTTCCATTTCTTATCGTAACTCTATCCCAACTATAACTATATATGTTGGACTGTCCCAACTAATTGCAGTATTTCACTTTCTAGCATACAAAGCTTCAGATGGACTCATCTCAAAAGGAACACGTGTCACATACCCCAATTTTGTAAAATAATGTAATAGTTTTAATTTGATTTCCTAAGACATTATGTTAAATTTAATGCTAAGTAGGAACTGATGACTCAGCAGAGTCAAAAGAAGTGGAATGTAATTCTGAATATTTTATTATTAATAAATAAAAAGTGGAGACAACAACTTGGGAGAGCTGTTAATAAGAGTGTTGCTGGTCAAATTGGTGGAAGGAACTAGGTGGAGAGAAAAAGACAAGTGGAAACATCCTCAAACACTTCCTAGGTTGTAGGTGGCAACTTCCCTACATTTGGGGTCATGATCTCCCAATAAAGTGGGATCAGAGCAGGTGGCTCAATAAATGACAACTAACCCAAAAAGACCTAGGCAATCTTTTAAAAGTACCCAATGAATAGAGCTGGGGTTGCTCAGATATTTTCCAGGAGAAGAATCATTCAGGGGAATGCTCTTCAAGGAATTCATTGGGGAAAAAGGGAAAAACTGTAAGGAAGGTGTTTTGAGGGATAATCTGCAGTAACTTAGTCTGATACAGCTTGCTAGCTGTGAGAACTTACTGATAAGTTCATGATTGTATTGAGTCTGAAGACTGGTACTTGATTATTGCTGCACCTAGTTCCAGCCAGGGAGACCAGAGCAAGCTCGGGGGTCCTGAGGAGTCATTGTTTGAGCGCTCTCCAGGAGTTGGTAGGGAGGAACGGCCTCCCATTGCTGTTGTCATCCAAGCTCAAGAATAGGTTCTGCTATCTAATAATCTCTGTTTTAATATCTGTGTATGTTTGAATGTTATGTTTGTAGTTTACGATGTAAAGACTTAGAGGGTTTAGTAATGAAGTTATTCCTAGTATGATTAGTAATAAAATCATTTGATGAGAAAATAAAAACCCTACCTGTGTTTTTCCTCATCTAGAGAGATCCAGACCGTACTCCAGCACAGGGGTGAAATTATAAATAAAGATAGTATGATGAAAATGCAGAATAGAATGTTAATGGAATTATAGAATATTTTCTTTTATTTTGTTATTAGAAGAAATATCTTTTGTACCAGGAGTAGTGTTAAACCTGGACATAGATTGTCAATTTACTAGAAACAGAGAAAGAAGTTATATTATTTACTGATAGTAGTATGTGTGGGTAGATAAACAGTTCTGGATACATTATTTACCTTCAGAAATCTTTTGCTTATTTGAATTCAAGAAAAGAGTATAATAGTTAAACTAGAGTAGGGTTAAGCTAATAGAGATGCTTTACAACTCTACAGTTTACTTCTTTCCAGTTTAGGTTAATTAACTATTGCATGTATAATAAATCAAATTGAAAGAAAGAATAGCTAGAATCTTGATTTACCTCTATATATAATTTAGTTGGTATCATATTCAACTTATGGATAGGAATGTAAGCTATCCATTCATTCTGTTCTATCTAGTTATGCTTAAACAAAAATCTACAATTTCTAATCTATTCTTTTTTAAGACATCAACAAATGTAGATTATAGCAGTTCTCATTCTTTTATTTTATAAATATTAACATTGTAATATAGACAAGATAATCTAGAATACAGAGAGTACTTTCTATAAATTATTTAGTGCAGTAAGTAAAGAAAACAATAATAAAATACTATCTTATATTATGATTATAAATAGACAAAGAACAAGGGTAATAGATATATTCTTATAAGAACAGTATTAATATGAAGATAAAGCAATGTTTTATTCCATTATAGTACACAGTAAACAAATATAATCTTTGTACTCAAAAGCTGTATTTAGCAGATACATAAATACTTCAGTAAAAACATGGAGTCTTTATATCTCCGAAGGTTAAAAATAAATTATATGACAACCTATTACAATTCTTTTGTAATAAAATAAGTTATTATAAAAACCCTGTACAGTAACCCTAGTATTTTGAAAATGAAATAATATCACTGGGTAAAAATCCAGTACATTAACGTACAGAGAATAACCATCAGGGTAATATCTTGCTCAACCTACTGAACTTAACCAATCACTTCACATTATAAATAACAATTAAACAATTTACAGTAGCACATTATAATTTAAAGATAAATAAAGAAGCTGTAAATATTATTAAATACTGTCAAGTGAGGGTAAAACCCTACTAATCCCAAAATACAACAGAGTTAACAACTGGAGTCTAAATTCAGTATTTGTACTCACAGCCGTAAACAAAATCCTCACGGTGAGGATTTTACAACCCTTCCACCATTTGTATATATACACAATAATCCAAAATAAAACCAAAGACTACGGTCTCGGCCTAAGCCAGAGGCCCCGTTTTAAATAACAAGAGTAAATCGAAAGCGCAGGGGGTGTAGGTCACGACGACCAACCCACGAATGTCCCCAAAGGGACCAACAAGGAGGATATGCCATGGATAACCAGGGCTTACCGTTAGTCTGCAAGTCACCATGGTCTCGAACAACCACGCAGAGAGGAGAGCCGACACCTGTAGTCAACAGAGAAGCGAGAATGATAAAAACTTGTTTGCAAATTAAATAACTGAGTATTGAAATTAATGATAATGATTTTTTTTTAAATGTCTTACCTTGATTTGTATCGAAGCACAATAACCACGAGCAGTAAAGCGACCACTAGCGTGAGGAGAGACTTTCTAACTCAGCAAATACCTACAGCGACGAAGGACAGGAACAACAAAGTTCAGCCAGAAATAAGCTTGGGTCGCAACCATTCTCAACACAGAACCCTAACTGCTGCAAACCCTAAACACCGGATACTATGGTTAAGCAAGACATCAACTGTCATCACCGATTCAAAGAAAGGAAGGACAGTACAGTAATGGACACCAAACTGAGCGAGTAGCAACAGAGAAACCCTAAGGGAAGTAACACAAACCATTACCAAGCAACAATCAGTTCTGTAACATCAATCTATCCATTAAACTCTCAGGCTGAGCTTACGAGGAGATACAGCAAGCAGGGAGACGACCGACATCAAAGGCAAGAGACAGTGTAGACAAGAGCAGGGTAGCAGAGTGGCTAGAGGGCCCGAAGGCGACGGGGAGAATGCCAAGCTAAGGTTCGAGGACTGCCTTTTAACCTTACGACGCTTGGCCACGGATAAGCCACGTCTCCAAGTAAATGATTTGCATGCAGTGGGTATTTTCCCATAGTCTCGATGAGCAATCACAAGAAAACGACATTATCAATCTTTTGGCTATTTTCAAAGGTTCTACTATGATCCTCAGCCGAAGTCAACCTATCATATGGAGCATGATAACAAAGAAAATCGTTAATATATAAACTATGCTTTAGAACTTACCAATGGCATAACGATTTAACGACTCATTAATTACATTATGGTATACCATCGTTTACACAATGCCAAATCGAGATGTAACCTCATGTTCATTGTGGGCGTAGTCAACACTACGACCTAGCACACTATATTATGTTATCTCTTTACTTAACAATCGTTTGATCAAAAGAATATACCCTTATATTATAATAAGAGAATACTAGAAGTAAGGCATGGCAGATACTATTCTAGTAGACATTTGTTTATGTAATCAAAAGGATATGATCTAACAAGAGTAATAAGTTCATGACCTCGCATTTTATACAAGCTTGGTATGTATGAAATAAAAGTTTATAATATTTTAAGGGTTAAACCATAAACTTTTCATGGCATGGTCTTTTTCATGACCTCTCCATCTAGGTATGCAATTATTCTTCCATCAAACAGTTACAACCTTGATAAAACTAAGTTTTGTAACATTGTTGTAGAAGGAAATGATAACACATATGTTTAAGTAAGAATATTACTTACAACAAGTATTCGTCCAACCAACATCTATATTTTTTATAAAAGTATACTAATGGTTGATATTAAGGAGGTTTGCAGAATCAAACTATGGCAAATATCCTATTATTAATGTTAACCCCATTGGCTTTGTTGTATTTATTTAAGTAGTAAAGTTTGGTAATAAAATACAAAAGAAAATAATAACATTTATTTGATGAATGCATTGCTTAGAATAAATGTTCTTTAACCAAGAAATTGTAACAAAACAAGGGTTAAGCCACAAATATCTTTAACAAAAGGTTTCCAACATAAAAGTTAAATCGTAAAACTATTATGTTATGCATTCTTTCAATGATTATAGTCCACTAGGGACACGCTCCTTTTATATCTATGGAAGGAATTGTATAAAACCGGTTCACGATAAGATATCCATTTTAAGAGAATAACTCTAGTTGTGTTATGGAGTAATTGTTGTGTGAAACCATAAATTGATAGACAAAAGTGCTAAGCATTTCAATGGCTATCAGATTTGACATTAAGTAACGTTTTAATGACTTAATAACTCCGCCATTCTTAAAACTACTTGTAAAGAAACATTTAAGGCATTTTTACACTTGACGACTATGATAGACATCTAATAGTTCAGTAAACATTAAGAACTATAAATTTACATTTACTAGAAAGAAGGCAGTTGTAGCCTTTACCAACAGAACTGAATCTTTTTTCTTAGCATCTTAAAAAGGAAGACAGTTTAAATGATTTTACCTCTATAAACTTTGGAAGTTGTTTAGCAATTATTTTCTCTACTGAGTTTTTAGTATGCGACGAACTTATATCAGAATGCTTTAGAATTAATGACAAGCAGCCCCAAAACTTCTTACCTTAAGTCTGTAAGCACAGGAAAAATTCTGCATTAGCTCGAAAGCTAAGTAAGCCCAAATTTTTTCATGACAGTTCCACCTTGTGGTCGCAAAAAGAAAACAAGTCAGTAAACTGGAAAAAAAAAACTGTTCAATAAAATACACTTAATGCAATAGATAAATCAGATAATGAATTTAGTAACACACAACTAATTAAACATTTAGTTGACTGCATTTGTTATTTAGCTGTATTTAAAAATTTTAAATTTTTCGGAAAATTTGGGGTTTTGACAATATGATATCCATTATTATATGAAAACTCCATCAAATACAAATAATCTTCACACTTGGATGGGTTATCCATCCCATACATTCTTAACATTTTTGCAGTGGCGTGATTCACTCTCTTAGTATTTCCATCTATATGTGGATGATATGTTGTACTTAAATTTAGTTTGTTCTAGAACCCTTGAATAAATGTTTCTGAAAGTTTGTAGTAAACTTTGGATCTCTACCCGAAACAATTTCCTTAGATATACAATCTAGAAACCTCGTTCATGTAAAAAAAATTCTATATTAGTTGCCTTATGAGTTGTCTTGATTGAAAAAGTGATCATATTTTGTCAACTTGTCCACCACTACCATGATTGAATCATGTTGCTTTGATGTCTTGGGAAACTTAGTAATGAAATCAATTGTCACCACTTCCCATTTCCACTCTGATATTGGCAATGCTTGAAGAAACCAAGTAGTATGTATGTGCCCAAATTTTACCCCCTAGCATTCCATACACCTGGCTATATACACCATTTTGTTTCTTCATTATTGGTCAAAAGTATCAACTTCTTACTGCCACAATTATCTTTTTATATCTCATATGTCCAACATATGGAATGGTATGCATCTTATTCATTAAAAGTTTCCTCAATTCACCAAAATTAGGAACATAAAATCTATGGTTATGCATATGAATTATGTCAACTTCTAAACATGTACCTTTCAAATTTATGTTGTACATATACCTATTGTAATTCTTCTTTAACCTTTAGATAATTCTCATCTGATATAACAACTTCAATAATTTTGTTTCTTAAATATGACTTACACATGCTTCTGGTTGTAGCATGCATTGCATGTATCCTTCTATTGAGTGCATCAGTAACCTTGTTATTTTTTCCCTTAATACGTTTGATATCAAAATAAAATTAATGAATAAATTATATCCATCTTTATGTCTTGAATTCACAGTCAATTGTTCAAATTAATACTTCAATCCATTATGATCTATTCTAAATTCAAGCTTCTACCCATAAGGTAGTGTATTCACATATTCAATGCATGTTTAATGAAAGTAAGTTTTAAATCATGTGTGACATATTTAGTCTCATGCTCCTTAAGCTTCCTAGATTCATAACAAACCACATATCCATTCTAAGTAAGAATTCCACCAATTCCTTCTTTGCAAGCATCTATACATGACACAAAATATTCATTTGGATGATCAATATTTAGAATGTGTGTAGTAGTGAGAAATTGCTTCAATTGTTGAAAATTTTCCTCCCACTAAGTTGTTCATTCAAATATGACTCCTTTATTTTGTAGTGAAGTGATTGGATGTGGAATTTTGGAGAATCATTCTTTGAACCTCTTATAGTATCCAGCAAGTCCCATGAATGAACTTAATTTTGAAACATTATTGGGTGTATGCCATCCCATAATTTCTTCAACCTTTTCTGGATCAATTGTTATTCCTTACTCATAAATGATATGTCCCAAGTATTGAATTTACCTCTAATAAAAGGAACATTGGCTTAACATTACATATAATTGATGTACTCTTAGAACTTGTAGTACTAATCTTGGGTGCTCTTCATGCTCCTCCTTTTATTTTGAGTAGATAAGAATGTCATAAAGAAATACAATTACAAACATAGTCAAATATTGCTTGAAGATTCCATTTTTCAAAAAAATAAATGTAGCTTGTGCATTTGTTAGACCAAATGGTGCCATTAGAATATTATAATGCCCATATTTGGTTCTAAAGTTGTCTCAAGCGTTGATGACTTCTTATTTTATCCTTTTGTTATGGTAACATGATCTCAAATCTATATTTGAGAAGATATTTTCTCCTCTTAACTGATCAAGCATGTCATTTAATTCTATAAAGAGGATATTTATTCCTCAAAGTGACCTTGTTCGATTGTCTATAGTCAATGCATAACCTCAAAACTCCATCATTATTCTTCACAAAAGTACGAGCACTCCCTAAGGATATAGACTTGGGTGTATGTATCCTTTATTCAATCTTTCTTCCAATTACATGTATAACTCTTTCAATTTAGGTGTGCGCATTCTATATGGAACCTTACAAACTACGATAGTTCTAGGAAGCAAATCAATACAAAAATAAATGTCCATTTTGTGTGGCAATGCCGATATTTCATCAATAGTACAAAATATGGTATGCTTTTGACAATATCATGAAGCATAAGCATATGTTTTGTTTGTGCTACATAAGGAATCATATGGCCATTATCATCCAATTTGTGGAGATCATGTAACCTAGGAAAATAATTCATATTTTAAATAAATAAACTTTATACTTGTATTAGTTGGAATTATTTTCCAATTAATACTGGTAGGATACAAATTAATATTAGCTGGGATTAGATACTAGCTAATTTGATTTGAGAGTGTAAATCAATTTGAAGGAATGTTTTTTTATTTAGTGTAGTCTCATTTAGTTATGTTATTTCCAACAAATATGGAACTAGATCCTATTTTCATTCCTTATTTTGGTGATGTAGTTCTATTTAGTTGGGATTCTTTCTAACTAATATGGAACTAAATTATATTTTCACTCTTATATCCTATTTTCTCTTCAATTAGTTGTAGAGTTTGTTGTATTTGTCTTTCTTTAAAATGCGAAGTCGTATGTGTTGTAGGATAGTGGAGAAGGAGAGTTAGAATGGAATTCGTAATTGTAGATCATGTATTAAAGATAATCTTGATAGTAATACAATTATTTCTCCTTTCCAATTTCATTTTATTTATTTTTAGTTTTTTTTGGTAAGCAAGAACATTATATTACTATATGAAAACAAGATACATGGAATTCAAAACATATGGCCTTGTCGGATTAGACTGTGCGGTCGTCATATATTCAATCCTTAAGCTTCTAAAACAAATAGTACACCTTTTAACAAAACTGAGTCCCTTCCTTTTCCCCATTACATAATCGATCAGAAATCCCCAACCATCCCAAGATAAACCTACTACTGATAGAATACCATATAAACTACGAAGATAATCCAAACCTAAAGACATAGTCATATGAAAGGACAAATAATAGAACCATAAATCAACAACATACAAGCTCCTTGGTCATGGAGTCGTGCAGAACAAATGTGGCTTGACACATATTCCCAGAGCAAGTGCATATCCCACCATCAACCCTTTCAACTATAGAAGAGCCACCCGAACCAAACACCAAACCTTGACTGCAACATACATGAATTGAAGGGCCTACACCAAAATTTGCACCAGGAGGGGGATAGATCTGAATGCCCAATTTAAGAGAAATGAGATCGATTTTCTTATGCATTAATCGATTGTCTCGATTATGCTCCTTCCATTACTATTTATTTTTAGTTAATGTAAATTATTTTATCATAATGAAATTTATGAGTTAAGAGGGGCATGGAGATATTCTTCACATGAATCAAGGAAGGGCCTTTTTTCTTGCATAGGAAGGAGAGATCCATGGCCCATAAGAGTAGAAGTAGATATATTCATTTCAATTCCTTTATTTTTTGTTGCGTGTAATTTCAATTTTCACATGCGTTTTTACTTTCCTACAAGCAATGTGTTTATTTTTCTATAATGTTATTTCATTTCTTAGTTAGCAATGCAATTCCTTTTCTTTAAAAGCATGATAGGAAACTAGAAGTAAATAAAGAACTTAGAGCCTACAAATACAATGCATTACATCTAACAAGATCTCATTGACTCCATATTGATATGTAAAATTTCTATCTAGTTAATTTTCTATCCCTACTAAAAGAATGATGATTAATTAGGCAATCATTTTTGGCACCGTTGTCGAGATGGGCAAGAGGAATTTTCAACTACCCTCTCTGTAATATCTCATATTTAGTGTTACACATTTAAATTAGATCATAATAATATGCATGAATCAAGTTCAAGACTCAAAAGAAATATTTCATGGTGTAATAATAGCCATTCAAACTAACCAAATTGTAGGAAAAATGGTAAAACATGGAGAGCTTAAAGACAACTGTGAGGGAATTTACTTGGAGTCTTAAAGACAACCTTGACATCCATTTACAGGTATGCCTCAATATCTAGTGTATCTCCTTTCAAATTTTATGTTAGGTTAACTCCTCAAAGACCACCTCAACAAATTCCAATCACCCTAAGGGTTATGGGATTATTATTCCTACCCAATACACAACTAATACAACAATAAAGCATTTTATCTCTCTTACAATGATGATCTACTAGAATAAAATGAAACAATTCTCCCCACTTTAAAAAATAAATTAAAAATTAAAAAATATAAAAAACAAGTGTAGGATTGTTAGAAAAACAATCGAAAATTAGAATATTTTTAGAGGATCAAATAAAGTATTTTTCAAAACCATGTTTCAATGGGGTATATCCTTCGAGGAGTAGCGAGTTTTGATCCTGGGCCGCCAAGAAAACGAAACCCCTCTCGATCATTTGCTCTACCGAAATTTGACTTTAAAATATGTTTTTTAATGATGATATCCCTTGAAATATATTTTCTTACCCAATAATAATCACTCAATTATCCAAACAAAAAAATTATGATCAAATATTGACTGAAGGTAAAACTAGAAAATCAGAAAAACCGTGAGGACAAATTATTTTGGGGGGAACAAATTGATATATATTTTAGACATGTTTCTAAAGGAGATATCCCTTTAAATATAATTTGTAACACCCCGGTTTTGATCCTGATTGCATTAAAAATGTATATGATGTTTATATTGTATTTAATCATGGTGTGGAGCTAAAAGAAAAAGCCCCACCATCGATTTAACGTTTTATGCTTTGGCAATTAAAATCGTTGTCGATGGTATTTCGTGCTATCCAGCACATTATAATTTTAGCNTACCCACAACCAACTATGTCTATGCAACAAATAATGAGATGGGGGGGGCATGATTTACTAAGGATAAGGTGGGGGGGGGGAGTATTTAACCTTTGGGGCCAATGGGGAAAAGCCAAATGTCAATGGGAGAACCCATCAAACAGTCAACTACCTTTCTTGCCTCATTCACCCAATCATTTAATTCTTCCAAAAATTGGTTGAAGTAGTTATTGCATGGGGATGGGAAGAGTATGGACATGAATTCATTTTGGGGGAAAACCCATTTTTGGGGAAAAATGTTTTTGACCTTTGGGGCAAGAAAACACCCAAAATGCATGCCCATTTGGCCATACACCTACGTTCTCTATTTTCCTCATGTAGTCAAGCTTGGGAGATGTTTTACCTTCATGTTTTTACTCATTTTCCTCATCTTGCATGCCTAGAAAATCCATTTTGGTGTTGTTCAGCAAGTGGGCAAGGAATATTTTCATTTTGGGAGTTTATGGCAGTCATTTTGAATCCTGTAATGCCATAAATATCCTCATAATTCGTGGGCAAAGAAGATTCACATTTTTGGGGTTTGTAGAGGTCGTTTTTGCCTCGAAATTTCCATAGTCATTTTCTAAAATCGATTTGCTGAGTTGGGTTTTTGTAGAGGTTGATTTTGCCTATGTGGAGTAATAGAACAATTCTAAAATCATTTTCCTCACCCCTGGTATTTTTCCCATTTGAAATTCGTTTTTGATTTCCCACGTGTTGTAAATTGCCCAGCAAATGCATTTTAGCTGTTATGGGCATTTTTGTTTTGGTTTGAACTGTTATGCACCTTACTTTGGGTCTGAACTAGTTAGGAGTGGACGAGGTAAGTTGCTTGATAAACCTAGTGCATGAGGAACCTCACTGATAGATCTTGAGGGTTGATTATTCCTTACTGCACATCTTGAATAGCACTGGAAGGGAATGCATAGCCTGAGGGACTGTATAGCAGAGAAGGGGATGATTCCTTGTGTTGGGTGTGTATGTGTTGAGAAATCCAAGTCAGATCTTGTGTAGGTGTCCATAGCTCTATGGTTGAGCTCACTAGCTTAGCAAACAAGCCTTTCCATCCCCTTGGCAGTCTGATAAGCCCAAACATAGCTTTGGCTTAACTAAGTTTTGACATATCTTTTGCTATGTGTGAGCCTGCTTAGTTTCCTTTTCCTTGGGGAATCATGCCCATCTCGAGGGTGGTAATGATGCTGAGAGATCGATGAGCACACTAGCCTATGGTTGGGTGGAACGTTGCAGTGGCATAGCTGGTTGCGGGAAGCTTCATTCGAAGATAAGTATTCTTGTGTAATTACCCATGCAACTGTATTGTTTATATGAATTATGATGAACATGCTACTTATATTAAATGTACGTTTGCTTCCTCTATAATGTTGATTAATGATGTTAGACAATGCATAATTGCATCTTTTACTTCAATGTAATTTTGTTTATGTTTATGGGGCTAGTTGCCCGGATTAGATAGCAGTAATAGTCACGTCCTCTCTCTGGTAGAGGGGCAGGGACATGACATAATTTAAAACCCAATTTTAATCACTCAAATATGACATTAGATGAATATGTTATCCTCAAAATATTGACAAGTGGTCCATGATGAAAACTAAAAAAATATTGTAGATCTAGCTCTCCTATAGAAAATTTGAAATAATGAATAAATGCATTATAAAAAAATTATAGTGGACATATCCCTCTGAATATACTTCAAATCCCAATTTAAGTCCCACAAACCTAATATTACATGAAGAAGTTATTGCCAAACATCGAGTGATGATCTAAATTGGAAATTGTGAAAATTGCTTCTGTACCAGTTTTATTTTTATCATTTTTTAAAACACAAATAAGCGAGTTGATCAAACTTGTTTCTAATAGATATTTATGCATGAATCTAATTCCCAAGGAAAGTGGAATCACTCGGTTTTGATATCAAATGAAAATTTTATGACTAAAACAATGAACACTTGTTAAAAAAGTATACATTCTAGGCTATAACTTATGACTGCCCTAGGCTATTGTCAGTACTTAATTTTTCATAGCTTTTTATTGAGGAACTAAATGATACATATTTGTATTTATATATATTAATATTTATTACATAAGTGATCCTACATGAATTTTGTGAGTTGCTACAGAACACATGTGGTTGTTGAAGAACCTTATAGCCAACTCTCAAGCTGCGACAAGAGACACTTGCATCATTGTTGTAGTTTGTTAAACCATCGGTGTAGTATTTTTTATCCTAGTTGCATCTATCTATAGGCCTTTACATGATTATGAATTATGTTATTTTATTATTGCAAATATTCTTTCTAGCATGTTGTCATTGCCAAAAGAGAAAGATTTTATGAAAAAAATTGTGGTTGTCTAACACATTCTTTGGTAGCATTTTGAAAGTAGAAAATGGGGAAGAGGAAGGTGATTACCTATGGGATGGGTTTTTAGATAAGGGCATGAATTGATTTCTTCCTTTAAATGAGTACTCAATGTGCAAAATGTAATGATGGCATGACACTTTTTCTCTCACCTAATTGTGAGAAAGCAGCCATGACATTTTACAGATGACAAAAGCTTTGATGTTACAACCATATTATAGCTAACAACCCAAGAAAGAGATTAGTTTGGATGATGTAAATGTATATTTCAGTAATGTTATGGATAATTTGGTTAAGGAATGCAGGCATCATGAAACATATTCAAGTATATTTTGAAGAAAAATACTTTCTCATCTCTTTGGCTACCACATTTAAAAACCCAATTGTGAATCGATCATCACTAGTTTTCGGCATCAACAACTAATTCTCATCAATAATCATGGTCGCAATCAAATAAAGTCACAAAGTAGCAAGTGCTTGTCATTTTTGTTGCATTTAATTTGCTTCAACTTTATTCAAGCTATTCATTTTTTATTGTAATGATTCTTGGTTGGGAATAACTGCATTTTTAGCTTATGCATCATTTTCCAAAAAAAACCTCCAAATAGTGAAAACTCCTACATGGCACTATTAGACCACAGGATGTTAGAAAACTAGTTTTTTGGTTGGCATCCCTTGGGAAAATAAAATTAAAATAATGGAACAACGAGAAAAAAAATTCCAAATAAATTTTAATTATAGCTCTTTATTCTTACCATTATTTTTTGAATGCATTGATGTAATTTTTTGTTCTCAGAAAGTTATCATTTGCAACATGCTATGAATTTGACAATTTTCTACACATTGTTTATAACAATTGCTATGGATATGATAGTTTGCTTTGAAATACCTATAGTAATTTCTATAGATCTATTATTATTGCTTTATCAATTCACAATAGTTTAAAATATGTGCTTTTCATTGAGTATTAGAACATTAATATCAAGGATTTTAGGTTAATGGATTTTAATAGTGCTATAGTTTCTTGGGTTTATGGCAATACTACAACATTGCTAATGAACCTCTAGTTCACCACCAAACATTGAAGGTTGTTACAAAAGATTATAGCAAGGTTGCAAAATGATAGTATAGTTGCACTAATGTTTCCCTTATGTTGCAAAATCTTCTTGCACTCCACTATAGGTTTCTACGAAACTGCTACAAAACATTTTGGGTTTGCTATAAAATGCCCATGTCTTCCTACACAACCTTTTGGTTTGTTACTAAATGATTTCATCTTAGCATTGTCACTTGCTCCAATCTTTCTATAGAATCTTCTGGTTTACTACTAAACCTTCATCATTGCTACAAAACTTTAAATAAGTATATCCTTTTTATTATTTCATCTTAGAAAATATATTATTTTCAAAAAAAAGTGGGTGAAAAAAACCTCAATGGTGAAAACCCTTGTAGCACCATTGAGTGATAATTTGTTTGAAAACCAACTTTCTAGCAAACGAATTATTTTAAAAATGTTTTTTTTAATCAAGACATCTGAAAAAAGAGAGAGTTGGGAATATTCCACCACAATACTCTTCCATGTTCTTTTTTTTCATTATGGGACCAATGACAACTTGATTGGGGGAGGACACTAAAGAGTTATCATTTACTTTCATACACATTGACGCTATGGTTATATTTACTTCCCATATCTATTACAAACATGAAAAAATGTTGAAGACTTCAAACATGGATTGAGGGATCTATCTTTTGGAGAATTATTTTATCCTTCCCTCAAGCTAGGAGGTTTCCCCTCAACTTTAGTTGTTCAAAGTTCCATTCTAGAGACATATTACAAATTGAGTTTGGTGATATTTATTTTAGATACAACGTTGGTGAGTTCAAATACTAAGAAATGATTCACATGCAATATTTTTTTCTTTTTTTCTTTTTTGCTAAAGACAATAAAAATAAAAATAAAAAAAGTTTTAAAACAAATCATTAGATTGAAAACTAGAAATGACAATCTAGTGAAGCGCCAAATAGAAAAATTGTAAACGGAAACTTGGTGATGTGGTTATAAAAGAGGATATTTATAAAATTTGTCAAGTACTTCATCAAGCAAGCTTGAATGGTTGCTATGGGACTAGACCAAAAATTGTCAAGTAAGCATGACTAGTTGCTATGATACTAACAACATCTTCAATTTAGGGGAGATGATGAATCCAAAATATGGTATACTTGACAATATTATGAAGCATAAACATATGTTTTGTTTGTCCTACATAAGGAACTATATAGCCATTATTATCTAATTTGTGGAGATCATGCAACCTAAGTATATACTTTTATATTTTGAATAAATAAACTATAATAATTATAATAGCTGGAATTATTTTCCAACTAATATTGGTAGGATAGAGAATAATATCAATTAGGATGAGATACCAAGTAATTTGATTTGAAAGTGTAGATCAATTTGAAGCAATAATTTATTTATTTAGTGTATTCCTATTTAGTTGGGTTGTTTCCAACAAATATGGAGCTAGATCCTATTTTCATTCCTTGTTTTTGTCATGTAGATTTATTTAGTTGGGATTCTTTCCAACTGTTATGGAACTAAATCCTATTTCCACTCTAAGTATTTGTGATGTTTGTTGTGTTAGTCTCTCTTTAAAAGGAGAAGACTTAGTTTGTCATAGGAGAGTGGAGAAGAAGGAGAGATTTAGATTTGGAATTGGAGATTGGAGATTGGAGATCATATTGGAGATCATGTATCAAGACATTCTTGTTAGAATAAAATTATTTCTCCTTTCCATTTCTATTTTATTTATTTTTAGTTTAATGTAATTTATTTTATCATAATGAAATTTATGAGTTCATAATGGTACAGAGTTCTTGTTCATGTGCATTAAAGAAGGTCCCCAATCTTGCTTGCATAGGAAAGAGAGATCCATGACCCTTTAGAGTAGGAGTAGAATAGATGTATTTCAATTCCTTTATTTTCTATTGTGTGTGTTATTTTAAATTATGTATTCAATTTTCACATCTGTTCACTTTCCTAAAGTGGTGTGTTTATTTTTCTACTATGTTATTTCATTTTTTAGTTAGCAATACAAGTCCTTTTGTATAGAAGCATGATAGGAAACTAGGATTAAATACATAACTTGGAGCCTGCACATATAGTGCATGACATCTTGCAAGATCTTAGTGACCTTAGGTTGATAAGTAGAATGTCTATCTAATTAAGATTCCATTCTTGTTAACATGACAATGATTAATTAGGTTGTCACAAATACTACTTGAAGATTCCATTTATAAAACACATAAATGTAGTTGGTGCATTTTTCAAACCAAATAGAACCATTACAAATACATAATGTCAACATCTAGTTCTAAATGGTGTCTTATTTATGCCTTCTTCTTTTATCCCTACCTGATGGTAACCCAATCTCAAAATCATCTTTGAAAATATCTTTGCTCGTGTTAATTGATCAAATAAGTCATATAATTCTAGTTAGAGGATATGTATTCCTAAAAATGACCTTGTTCATTTGTCTATAGTCAATGCATAACCTCAAAGTTCCATCCTTCTTCTTCACAAAAGTAGTAGCACTCCCTTATCAAGAGACAAACTTGGGTGTATGTATTCTTTCTTCAATAATTCTTCCAACTACATGTACACCTCTTCCAATTTAGGTGAGTTCATTATATATGCAATCTTAGAAATTGGTGTAGATCCAAGTACCAAATCCATAGAGAAATCAATGTCCCTTTTTGGTGGTAATCCTAGTATTTCAAAAAACACATATGGAAACTCTTTCAACACTATAAAATACTCAATACTATGGGTTTCACACTTTGTTTTCTCTTCCACATGGGATGCATACATTTGACATTTTTTTATGAAGCATCTTTTCAACTACATAGATGAAATCTCCCTTATAGAAATAGGCCTTGGAATTCCTTTCTATTTTGTGCTCGCCTTCTTCATCAAGACAAGTGAAAGTCTTGTTACGAAAATCTATAATAACATGATGTGCATCTAACCAATCCATCCCACTAAGAAAATCATATAAGTAAAGTAGTATTATATTTAGACACAAAAGTATTGGGCCCATTCATATATAGTGGACAATCCTTTACTAACTCATCAATCTTCTTTTTTGTTCAATATCCAACAAAACCATCCATAATTATCATGCTTACTTCTTTTGAGATGAAATATTTCAACCAAATTAGGATCAATAAAACTATGAATTTGTCTTGAATCAATTAAATGGAAACAAGTTGATTTGCAATCTTATATTCAACCTTATTCATATTTGACTGGTGATCTGTTTGTCAGTTATACAAGGCTTAATATATTCTTGGAGTTTTTTTGGACACATCTTCCATTGTAGTTTATTCTTAAATATTGTGCACAATCCTCATTCTATCTTCCCTTTATGCATGTCAATGACCCATGAAATGTCCACCATCCAAGTCATTATGTAACCTCTCTAAGAAATGCCCCTAAATGATCAATCTCATCTTGATTTCATGCTTATCCAAATTGATTCCCAAGTCATCCGTCACTTAAGAATGCCTTGCTATCATGTAAAGATTTTTAATGCATGTTTTTCCCAACTAGAAAGTTACTACTGCAACCAACTTAAGCTTGTTAATGGTTGTCTCAATGAACTGGTGGAGGCATTCATTTCCAACTCCAATGAAAGGGTCTTACATCCTTTCTTAGTTAAATTCATTATTGTCCCCAATGACATACCCAAGAACCCATTGTCCTCCAAAATTTACTTTTGAGACTCAATCATCCATCCATGGTCAACTCCTCCAACAACTTCATAAATCCACTACTAGAATAATTACATAATTACCCATTTCTAAACGTTCCTTTGAACAAAAGTGTATTTTCCCAAACTCTAATAACATTACTTTTTGGAAGTCTGTGTTATTGGTGTTGCCTCTTTCTATTGTTTCAACTCAACCATCCACGATGCTATAGTTTCCTATTGTTTCTAAAAATCAACTATCCAACACTATTGTTGTTTCAATTACTAACTACTACTACTGCAACTCAACTATTGCTCTAGTTTCCTATTGTTGGTGCTTCAAATCTTCCTTCACTGATACGGATACACAATTGTCCAATGTTGCACTTTTCCAAACCTACTACTACTTCAATACTTTTACCAATATTCCATGCTTCTATACATTGGTATCTTCCATGCCTCGGACTAGTTGGGAGCTGATCGAATTGTTGCATCCAATCAATGAGAATGTACTTCTTATTCCCAAATAGGAATTTCCATCCACACTTTAATATTTTGTGCAACACAATTGAACAAAGGATTTAAAGGTCTCCACCCCTTTTTCAAAACTATAATGTCACCCCCTACAACTCAACATAGTTTTATAAGGAACCAACTCCATGGAACCTTCATGCATATTTTCCTACTTCTTGGGTTATGACCTGCTTACAATGGCCTCAATGTAAAGAACATGTATTGTTTCTATAGAAATTTTCGTTCTCTTGATAAAAGAAAACTTCTTTCTTTGTCCAATTCTTCACTAAGCTTCTCATATGCTTAAATTTTTCTCAAGTATCTAGCTATGGCCTTAGAATCCTCCTCTTCCTTATGTTGGATTTGAGTTTCTTTCTAAGATTCATGTATTACAAGTTCTTCCAACCAATCTAGTATAAAGTTGAAGTGTTCACCCCAAATATCGTTACAATTTTTTTTGAACTACCAGTCCATGTCTATCAACTCATCATCATAACTGAAAGTTTTTGAATCATGCACTGCTTTCATATTTTCTAAAGGATCCTTTGACATCTTTGTATTATTTTGTCTCTTCTTGGATCACCTCTTAGAAAACTTAAGTACTTATTATTCTGAATGGTAGTTGAGTGACCTCTAATATTTTCATCTCTAAGTCTTTCATTTCATTTGAAACAGTGCCAATAATTTCCTCAAATTGTTGGTTTTCATAATGTTTAAGTGTGTCCATTTAAGGCTTACCAACATCTTTCCACTGAAAGTATTATTGTATAAGTTCCTCCTTGCATTGCTTAAATACAAAATATTTAGGTAGTCGTCCACCAAAAAATTAGTGTCCATGTAAACAACCTTCTCTAGTACACTATTCAATGTGTTGTAGAATACAATTCAACCAATGCCTCTATGATGAAATCCTTCAACTTTTGTTGGTGCAATCTTTATGTTGCTTCCAATGTATTTCCTTTAGTTCACCAATTGCACAATTAATCAACCTATATTGAGGTTTTTTTTGTCAAACACTCCAACTTTCACAACCTTATCTTTACGTGGAAAACACTATCCTAAACACCCAAAGTTAGTTTTTTCTAAAAGAAACTTTTCTTGTTATTGTGTGATGACACAAGGTCTATCTACAAACTCATCGGCTAATTCAATCAACTTCTTGGATAAATTTGTTGGATCCCTCTCCAATTTCTTTCTAGTTATCATAGGCACACCACCGGTCTTGGTTCCATCCAAGAACATCAAATAGTTCTCATGAATAATTGGAAATTATTTGGAAATATTGACAATGGCTTGCCTCAACATGACTATATAGTCATCCAATGGAAACATTGTCAAGTCCAAAATGTCAAACCATTCCCCATCCTTCAAAGTTTTGGAGTGAACTACCCCCATTGTTGGATTTACTATTGATTTTACCACCTTGAATATGGCCATGTTTCTCTCTGGATTATATTGAGATGTTGTAGTGGTTTTTTCACTTACAAAGATATGTGTTGCAATGGTATCTACCTTCAACTCACTCATGGTTGCATTCGCAAAACAAATTTCATGCATGTTTTCATCTTGCAAGTGATGTTCATGACCTTCTACCACGAACTTTCCTAAACACACTATTAAGGCACCTAGAACCTCCAATGCTACCTTTCAAGTACATGTTTCCCTTGGTGTTGGGGAAACACCTTTGAACAACTGGACAAAAAAGAAAAAATAGCAAAGGGATAAGTATTCCAAGAAGAGGGGTGGTGTCTAAAGACATGGTTTACAACGCTTAAGCCCAGTGCATTATTATCTGGATATAACAATGCATTATCTCATAATATATCACCATAATAAGTCATTAGATTCTTCATATTAATAAAACCCATGGGGTTATTCTTGTATAGTCTCCAGATCTAACAAACTTCCTTAAAGTGAGCATGGTTAAGTCCACAAATAAGGGTGGTTTATTCTAACTATTTCAAATAAATATTCAATGTCCCATCGATTAGTCGGTTTCTTTAGTAGAACTTATCACTACCTCATCGATCATTCAGTTGGGAGCTCAGTCGAGCCTTCAGTTGAATGATATTCTAGTCAACTATTACCTTTTATCTGGATGTATCCATCTGTCGATCTAGAGGTGTGATTAACCTACATAACCTTTGGTTCCAACTATTAGATTTTTATCATTTAATCAATAGATCTAGGATCTTATCTGAGAGAATAACATGCACAACAATAATCACAAGAGACAAGAGACACAAATATTTTTCCTCGGGGAAACCATAAAGGAGAAAACCCCGCAACTTCCTCAGATATAGAATGAGCACGAATAGCAAAAGTAAAACCCAAAAACAAAAAGATGATCTCCGACAGTTGTTCTCTCTCTCACTTCTGTGAGATCCTCCTCTCTCACTCATGCGCTATAGTTGAGTGAGTGTGTGTGCCAAATAGAGAGTCTGACTCTCTATTTATATTTGTTTTCCACTTGACTTTTACTCTTACAGGGCCGACCTCACTAGGAGAGTCTAATATCCCAAATATGGCTCAGCTGTGAGGACTATTGCCTAGACTTACAACAAAAGGTTAACCTCAACTCAATTGTGGGGACTATTTCCCCAACTTACAATGGAGGGTTAACCTCAATGAATTTACATGAATTTATTATATTAATGACTCTCCTGATCGGAGGAATAAACATCTCCGTCGTGGTACAATGAAATACAATAAGAAATATACAAGTGAATACATTCTGAAGTTACAAATAAATTAACACTCCCTCTTAACTAGGAAGGTATTCTCTTGACACAATTCATCAGCACAATTCTTCATCACTGGATCATCATCCAAGCTAGATCATCATCAAAGATGGATCATCATCAACACTCCTGCCGCTATCTCGAGCAAATGATGCTATATCTCAAATCTACTCATCATAGGAATTTCTTCAAAGCCAACCCTTTTTCATGCTAGATGTATGCCTAGCCTCCATGTAGGTCTTCATTAACAGAGCCAACCCTTTTTCATGCTGGATGTAAGTCTACAATGCCAACCCTTTTTCATGTTGGATGTAGTTCTACAGAGCCATCCCTTTTTCATGCTAAATGTAGTTCTCCATCTACAGAGCCAGCCCTTTTTCATGCTGGATGTAGTTCTACAGAGCTATCCCTTTTTCATGTTGGATGTAGTTCTACAGAGCCAGCCATTTTTCATGCTCTATGTAGTTCTCCATCTATAGATCCAACCCTTTTTCATGTTGGATGTAGTACTATAGAGCCAGCCCTTTTTCATGTTGAATGTAGGCCTTTCCCTCTACAAGGTCTTTATTTACAAAGCCAGCCCTTTTTCATGCTCGATGTAGGCCTTGCCCTGTGTAAGGTATTTCTCTATAGAGCCAACCCTTTTTCATGTTGGATGTAGGCCTTTCCTCTGCAAGGACTTCCTCTATAGAGCCAACCCTTTTTCATGATGGATGTAGGCCTTGCCTCTGCAAGGACTTCCTCTACAGAGCCAACCCTTTTTCATGTTGGATGCAGTACCTTGCCTCTGTAAGGATTTCCACTACAGAGCCAACCCTTTTTCATGTTGGATGCAGTACCTTTCCTCTACAAGGATTTCGGCCACTACAGAGCCAACCCTTTTTCATGCTAGATGTAGGCCTTGCCCTATGTAAGGTATTCTTCTACAGATCCAGCCCTTTTTCATGCTGGATGTAGGTCTCAACACTTATATCCGACCATGGGAGGCCCATCCTGCCACCATGTCGGAAAGGCCCAATGCTTACATCCATCGGCATGGCGGGACACACCATCTACCATCCAAGGAAAGGCACAACACTTACATCCAACGGCATGGTAGGACACACCATCTACCATACAGGGAAATGCCCTGCACTTACATATTACCATGGGAGGCCCCGCCTACCACCATGTCAGAGAGGCTCTGTACTTACATATGACCATGGGAGGCCCCACCTACCGCCATGTTAGAAAGGATCTGAACTTACATCTGATCATGGGAAGCCCCACCTACCACCATGTCAGAAAGGCTCTGCACTTACATCTGACCATGGGAGGCCCCGCCTACCACCATGTCAGAAAGGATCTGCACTTACATCTCACCATGGGAGGCCCCGCCTACCACCATGTCAGAAAGGATATGCACTTACATCTCACCATGGAAGGCCCCTCCTACCACCATGTCAGAAAGGCTCATGAATTCATCACCTCCCCTTGGAAGGAACCTTGATTTGGAGAACAGCAAGCTTCTCCCTAAAGTACTCAAACTTCACTCTGGGCATTTCTAGAATAGAATCACATCAGGGATAATTATGTCCAAGGATAACCTGTGAGCTTCGCCAGGACTGATTACATCTAAGGACAACCTATAGGACTGATTATGTCTGAGAAAACTATGAGCTTCACCAGGATTTTATGCTTGGATAACCTGTCTCACTGGTTATGCTAGAACTCTCTCTTTCAAGAGATCTCGATCTGGATCACAAAATGGAGCTTTAATGCTCCTCTCTCGGTTGTACTCAGCGCCATGTAGGACTCCATCCTGCCAAACCAATATCCCATACTAGATCTCAAACTGAAGAAGCAACCCAGGGTGCTCTTCTTCTCATTGACGCTACCAATCTGAATCAACATAAACATGCAGGTTAGTCTTCTTATTCATATCATACTTGATCCCACACTTAACTGTACCCTTTAGGTACCTCATTGCATGCTTTGAAATCATCAGGAACTAGCTCAGTTTGTTCATGGCAAAGCAAATATTTTGTCTCGTGTTCATCAGGTACATCAATGACCCAATCATCTAATGATACATCGTTGCATCAACTGATAATGAAGCATCACTCAATTGCTTCAGGTTCGATGCCATAGGTGTGGCCATGGCATTGCAGTCCATCATCCCGAACCTCTTCAGGATCTCCACTGCATACTTTCCTTGTTCAAGGGGGATTCCATCCGCACTCTACCACATCTCCATGCCTAGAAAGCAGTGCATCATACCTAAGTCCTTCATCTCGAACTCGGCAGCAAGTCTCCTTCTTGCAACTTTAATGAGTTCCTCTTTCCCTGTCAGGAACAAGTCATCGACATATAACAGGAGCATCACTGGTCTTCTGCTTTCAACCTTGAAGCAAAGTTTAGAATCTTCTTTACTCTCAGTAAATCCTAGAGCCATCAATAATCTGTCCATCCCGTCATACTATGTTGAACCTCGGGATATTCTGCAGTCACTCCCTCTAAAGAGGAACATCATTCTCCCTCTACCTTTCATACTCTATGTATTGAAACATTCTGTACTGGAGTGACAAGTGGCTTCCTATGCTACTAATCTTTCCTTGTATCCCATGATGTTTCCATCTACTACATGTTGGATCTTGTAGACCCATATGGAAGACACTGCGAACTTCCCTTCAGGTCTCGAAACCACATCCTAGACATCACTCTTCTTGAATTGGTGCTCTCGTTCCCTTTGGCTACTTCTTCATAGCTGGAAGGTTCTTCATCAATGATGTCTCTAAACATAACTAGATTGTGTTTGAGGCCTCTTGCTTTCCTTGGATTATTCTTCATCTACCGTTCTCTTTATATTCTTCTGGAGCTCTTTATTTCGCTGTGAAAGCTTCTTGGTTCATCTTCATGTATGCTTATTGGAGTGATTCTTGAATTGCCGTCACTTGTTCTTTGGAACAAGTCTCGTCCTTCTTTTCTTGTAGGCGATTGTACATGATATTTCCTACAAGTCAAATGCATTGGTTGTATGGTTAGAAACATTTCATAAGGCATATTCATAATGGGAAATTCTTATGCATAAAGATATAATCATGCAACTATTTTAGCCAATACAACATTCATCTATATCTCACGGAAAGTTTCTAGATTCCTTCCATCTCTACCATGACATCAATGAGATTGTGCACTAATCCAATATCTCAGCAAAGAGGTTTCATTTTAGATAAGTAGTAATGGAGTGTTGCATAGAACCATGGGATAGTTCCCCATCACATGCATATTAGTAGTATATTGTTCATTATTCTATCATGCATAATACATTTCACAACTAAACAATGTCATATAAAAACTAGATATATAGGAAAATACAATTCAAATACTTATCTTTATTTGTTTCGTGGGTAGACTCCTTCTTGTGCCTTCAGATTTATCATCTTCTTCATTCATGACATCATCATTTCTTATCCAAATGCTAAGATGGATGATAGGTTCTTCAAGAATTGAGTCCTTTATATTCCTCATCGCTTGAGGGATCTTCTTTGTATCATGAGAGCTTGATATTTAGTTTCTCCCATATTCTCTTCTCTTATTATGAGTCAAGATTCTTCTTGTCTGCAATCTTCCTAGAGTATGTTGAAGGTAATCACTTCCTTTTGGCACACATTCCTCGAATGAATGAATCCCATGATCCTGGGAGGCCATTCAAGGTGGTTATAACAATATCTTGTTCTTGTTCGATTGCTTCATCATAGAAACAAACACTTCATTTTCGTGTCTTCAAGGATTACACATGAGGGATGAGATTATCTTTAACAGAATCTGCAATGACTCTCTTGGCTCTATCCTTAGCCTCATCTCCCTCTGTCTCCTAGACCGATTTGAGGTGTTAGTCCTGGTTCTGGAGATGGCTTATCTAGGGTTTGTCAGAGAAACCCTAGTTTTCAAAATTTGGAATTTAAAACTTTTGGTTGGATAGAAAGTTGGGACTCTTCAAGGAGATCTTTCCAATGTACTCCTTTTCTGAAAACAGTGGAGGGAAGCTCCTGGAACAGGAAGCCCTAGTTTTCCAATTTCTTCTGTAGAAATGCCTAATATTGTTTCTGCGGTATCTCCAAATTTACTGCTCCTCTGTGTCTAAAACCTTGCACTGATGTATCCTTGTTTTTCCTCTTTCTAACACCGTAGATTAGAGTAGAATTGGTTTCACCAATTGGGACTTATGGACATTTACCCAAGGTGACGTATTTCAGGACTGTTCAAAATAGAGAACTTGTACGGACTGACACATGTCACTGTTTCACCTTCGGGGTCTGAAAGTTTTACCACATAAATTAAAGTACGTGACCTATCTGAAAAATTTTGAGAAATTTCATTTGGACCTTCGTAGCCTGAGATATAGAAATTTTCCTTAGGCCACCTGTTTAAGTCTGAATCCTGGGAGAGGATGGAACCCTGAATTGGAGGAATCATATCTCCTGTAATATATCGAATATGAGACTGAAATGTTTACACAAGGTTCATAAGGAATTTATCTTCGGCCTGTAAAATTTTTGACTCCTAAGCCTTCTCAAATCTCGAGATATAGCGAATGCACCCAAATGACTAGTTTTAGTCTTTTAGGGTTTTCCAAATTAGAGTTTGACTTTCCTGGAGTTCTACCCAACCAAAAACTTCGATCTTGGTCTCTAAATTTCGATTTTAAGGAGGAGAGAAATCCTATGCTGGTCTCACTCAAAAATTCCTCTTTTGTGAAAATCCCTAATTTCCCACAGTAGTGACAGGTCAAAAACTGAAAATGCCTAGAATCAAATTCTGCTTCGACAGAAAGATGTGTCCTTCAATGGAGAGTTCGCCTAGCCTCCTTTTGCTGATGAACTGTGGAGAGAGACCCAAAAATTAAGAATCCATAGATTATGCAACTACATAGTCTCTTCTTTCAGAGAGGCTCTAATACCATGTTATATTTTTATCATTTAATCAATATGATCTAGGATCTTATTTGAGATAATAACATGCACAACAATATTCACAAGAGACAAGAGACGCAAAGATTTTTCCTTGGGGAAATCATAAAGGAGAAAACCCTGCAACTTCCTCAGAGATAGAATGAGCACCAATAGCAACCGTAAAACCCAAAAACACAAAGATGATCTCCGACAGTTGTTCTCTCTCTCACTTGTGCGAGATCCTCCTTTCTCACTCATGCGCTACAGTTGAGTGAGTGTGTGTGCTAAATAGAAAGTCTCACTCTCTATATATACTTGTTTTCCAGTTGAGTTTTACTCTTATAGGGCCGACCTCACCAGGAGAGTCTAATAACCCTAATATGACTCAACTGTGGGGACTATTGCCCCGACTTACAACAAAGGGTTAACCTCGACTCAATTGTGGGGACTATTTCCTCGAATTACAACAGAGGGTTAACCTCAATGAATTTATTATATTAATGACTCTCTTGATCGAAGGAATAGAAATCTCCGTCGTGTTACAATGAAATACAATAATAAATATACAAGTGAATGCATTCTGAAGTTACAAATTCATTAACAACAACACCCCCCCATCAACACAATGCTATAGAGATTCAAAAGGTAGAATTATCTTCTTTGAACTCCCACCCATAATTGCAACTTCTTAAATACCAAGCATAGCCTGAAGTTTCACAATATTAGCTTCCAATAGAGGGTTCATAATTATATCAACAATCTAATAATTTGTCTTATAATAAATAAGAGTTACAACATTGTCGTATATCAATTGTCTCAAGTAGTGGACATAAACTTCAACATGCTTCATTTTGTTGTGCACAACATAGTTATCAACAAATTGTATTTCCCTTTGATAATTGTCACAATGGATAATAGTCAAGGCCTGAACAAGAAAACCAAGATCTTCCGAAAGCCGACAGATCCAAATTGCCTCTATACCTGTATTGAAAATGCCACAATGTTATGCTTCTATAGTTGATAGAGAGACTAGCTTATGTTTCTTACATGACCAAACCAACAATTCAGAACTAAGATGAAACATGTATCCAAAAGTGAATTTATAGTCGTTAATGTCACTTCCCAAGTCACAATCAATAAAACTGACCGGTGGTTTTGAACTACGACAATATTTGATACCATATTGACAAGTTCCCTTAATATACCAAACAATTTTTTTTTGCGGCTTTAAAGTGGATTTCTCGTGGATCTTGCATGAACTGAGAAACAACACTAACAACAAAGGAGAGGCAAGCCAACTATAAGTAAATCAATATACTGACTAGTTATCGATAAAGGGTGGCTCCAACTTGTGGAGAGTCATAGTCCTTAAACAATTTAAATCCTAATTGATAAGGTGTAGCACAAGACAATTGTCCATTTTGAATCATTTCAAAATATCCAAAGCAAATTTTGGTTGAGAAAGAAAGATACCACCATTTATTTTCAAAACTTGAATACTTAGAAAGAAATGCGATAGACCAATATCAGCCATTTCAATGGTATCCGTAAGTTGTTATTCAAGCTTGAAATTAGGTTGACATTGTTTTTGGCTATGTCTAAATCATCAATGCCACAATTAAAGTATCACCATGAACATGCAATACATAAATATTGTGATCATATTCACAATGTTTGAAGCCAATATTGATAAAGAAACGATCAACCTTCTCATGCCAAGCATGGGATGCTTGTTTCAAACCATACAAAGACTTATTCAATCAACAAACAAGACTAGAACATTTCACAAAACTAGGAAGTTTCTCCATGTATATTTCATTAGAAAAGTCTCCATGAAGAAAGGCATTTTTCACATCCGATGAAGTTCCCATCCAAACTGAACTAGAAGGAAAAGGATTAGACAAATCCAGTTAATTTTTGTAATAGGGTGAAAGTTTTTATTATAGTTGATGCATTTTTGTTGAGATAATCCTTTGGCTACTAGTTGATCCTTGTGACATTCAACAACACATTCAGAGGTAAAATTGGTCTTGTAGACCCCTCAACACTTCATAACATTCTTTCCTCGTGGTTGGGGAACTAGTTCCCAAATGTGATTCTTCACCGAAGAATCAATTTCAGTAGAAAACATTTTCTCATTCAGGCACTCCTTGAGCATCAATGTAAGTGTCAATATTGTAAGTTTCAAGAACACACTCCATCAAAGTAACACTTCCATACTATGTTTTACTACGGATGGCATATCCAACATTAGGTCATGTAGCTTCAACAGTTTTAGTAGCCCATCGAGGTAGACAAGTTGGTAATGAATCAGGTTCGTGATTCTTAGATGGATGAGCAGGCATGTTAATGTTTTTAGTCAATGTATACCAACTTCCAATTGACTCGAGAACAAATATCAATTGTTTGGTCATAACTTCAAAATAATGTACAATCGATCCAGATTATTCATAAATATAAAAAGGGTTATTGTGAAATAGACCATAGGAGGAGTTCAATAACTTAGTACCTGAAATATTCTCATCAAATATCCAATTTCTACTCAAAATGATATATTGCTTAACAAGGTCAAATAGTCTATAATCTTTTGATTCATTAAAATAGACCATCATGATGCAAGCATGACTCTTAGCATCCAATTTATTCATGCAATTATCACTAATATGCACCCAAGAAACACATCCAAATGTTATGAGGTGTTTGAAGAGGGATTTCTTCCTTTCCACTTATTTACTATAGTCATGTTGCTGACAAATCTAGTCAAAACAAGGTTTAGGAGATAGTTTGAGAAGTAAACAACTTCTACCCAAAATTTAGTCGAAAGTTCTTTGGTCTATAGTAAGCATCAGGCCATTTCTACCAAAGTCCTATCCTTCCTCTCTGTGAATATATTCTATTGATGGGTGTGAGGGACATATCTCTGCTAAGAAATACTATTTTGAAAGAGATGGTCTTCAAACTATTGACTCACCTATTCTCCACCATTTTTTGATCCCGAGCACCTAATAGATTGACTAGATTATTTCTCAACCAATGCTCTAAATTCTTTGAATCTTTTAAAGATGTGACTTTTATTTTTTAAGAAATAAACCCATGTAAACCTACATAAATCATCATTGAAGGTTAAAATGTGTGTTGTATTAAATTCTAACAAAGTTTTGATGATGCAACATAGATAATTGTGAATAAGTTCTATTCAGTCCTTTGCTCACCATGGTTTCTCGAAATCAAAGGGTGCTTGGTGATGATTTCTAAGCACATATATTGTACAAAGTCCACCAAGTGGAACAATATTTGGTAGACAAGTAACCATATTCTTTGTTACCATCATCTTCAAACTTCGAAAGTTTAGATGTCCAATTCGTTCATGCCAAATTTGACTTATGTTTCCGGTTTGAGCAATGAGTTTAGTCAATCCAGTTGGTTGAAAATTATTCTTAGGTGAGTCACTAAACTTGTATAGTTTGTATTTGGGATCTAACTTAGCTTGAAGCAATATATTCCCATCCATTCCTCAAATCCTTACAATAAATCAATCTAACAAAAACTCAACAATCTTACTAGTTATGTAAGTTGAGCAATTGACAACAAGTTTGTGGTCAAGCTAAGCACATGATTAACATTGGATATTTGACCATGTCAACATTCAACACATATTCTTTTAGATACCATAAGAGAATGATCATCAGTTACATAAATCTTCTATTCTGGAGCTCCACTTAAGGAAGAGAACAAAGAAGCATCCTTAACCATATGATGACTGCAACTAGAATCGACTATCCACTTGATATAAGTGGTGTGAGCATGTAATTATTGGGAAGTGATGACATAAAAGGTGAATTTATTTGCTATTTGGTTGATTGAGGGACTAGTAAACACACCTTCAATATGCTTGACATTTTCTCCCAAATCCTTTGCTTTCTTCCAATAGGTTTTCTCCACATGTCCCACCTTTCCACACTAGAAATAGATTTGCTTCTTTCGAGTCTTCTTTATTGATATCGAATCGTCAATATTTTCTTTCAAAGGTTTGTCAATACACTCTAGTTGTTTATCCATTTGACCTTGTTCTTTATAATTTTTATTGACCTTTCCTTTAAGCAAGTGAGCCCAGTGTCTACTACCAAGATTCCCTTCATCAAGCAGTTTGTGTTGATTCTTGATCATTAAATCATAGAAGGTATCAAAGGTGAAGTCCTTAACATCTTCTTTGTGTGACATCCAATTGGCACAAAATGAGGATCATGATACATCATAAAGTGTCCTTAGATTCATAGGGGAGGAAGGTGTGCGAGGGATCATATTCAAACCCAGAGGAAATCTAGTCAATTCGTTTGCCTAGGGTCTTGCTACAAAATTGAATAATGAAGTGAAATGGTTATCACTTTATCACGACTTGGAATTATCTTATGGGAATACCATTCCCAAGTTAATGGTCTTTGGCGACTCAAGACAAGTTATAGATGAGATGAGAACTAGCTACAATAAGGGCTCAATCATATGCAAAAGAATCTATGACATAATTCACCTCCTAAACTCTCCCCCTCAAGTCTTATTTTTACACATTCTCAGAGAGAATAATGGAACAGATGATAAGCTATCCAACCAAGGAGTTAAAAGTCCAAAGGTGATATAATTTATAATTGTAAAAAAAAGTTGTGTAAATTCATTCCATAACCTCACCCCCAAGGATGTTCGCCCTCCCTCTTCGTCAAACACTCCCGACGTATTCTCGAGGTTCATTAAGATGTGTAAGCAACAACCTTCCATGTGGTTCCCTCCTCTGGTCAGAATTAACTATCCTCCTTTCGCTTCTGTACCTAGAGGTCTTATCAAGGAAGCTCACATAAGCGAAATGGTAGAGTGGGTAAATTGCAACGGAAGCCAAAATTCCAGTGCATTGTATGCTGGTTCGAAAGAAGAAGATGGAGTTGTGAATTTGCATGGTTTGTTTGTAGGTTTCTCGTCTTGGTCCGGAACAGTCCCAACACTTTCAATGGCTAAGAAGGACATAGACGCATGGTTCGCCAGCCTCAAGTCTGGCCAGGAATACATCAAACAACATTTACGTAGGGTCTCCGATTTCGTTGTTGTAAGCATGAAGGATAACAAAGAAATGGCCTTAGACATTCGGTATATCACTACTCAAATTGGTTGTCATGACTCTATGATCGATGATCATGACCAACATTTGAAGGAGATGATGGGAACTGTGGAAATTATAAAATAAGAAGTGTTGAAGCTAGACAAAATGAACCAGTGTAGCCATTGCCAAGAATCACCTGATGATGGTGCTTTTCCTATGGAGGGAGTCTCAGTTACTCAACTAGTTGTTCAGAAAGGAAAGAAGATGTAGTTTTCCCTTTCTGCTACCTTTTAAATGTTTTTTTTTTCACTCTACTGAACCATCAGTTCATCAAAATTTATCCTTATCATGTTATGGTACATAGAAATAAACATGCAAGAAACTCTAGAAATCTGGTTTTAGTTATAGTAGTCTGTGTTAGCTTCTTTTTCTAGATCTCTGTAGATTTTAGGATTCCCCTCTTTTTGTAATTAATGGTTGTGAACAACATTTTTATTAATACTATATTCTCCAGTTTCTGTTAAAAAAAAGGTGTCCTTAGATTCATCAGAACTAGTTCAATGAGTTGTCCATCCTTCTTTGGAAAAATCCGGCCACATCCTTCCAATTTCAACTGTATCTCTTTGATGCAAGCCAAATATTTCTCGAGCCTTTCAATGGAATGGGGTTCCAAATAAATCAACTCTTTCTCTATTTACATCACTTGAATTTCATTAACCTTGTCAAACAATGACTTCAACTTAGTCCAAACAACATGAGGGAAGTCGGTCCCATTTGTTTGAAAGCAAATCTCCCTCAAAATGTATGTCATAGTGACCCCAACAACATCATCCTAGTTTTTTTTGATGACAAATTTAGCCTAGTCATCATTCAGATATAGAATTGTGACCTTATTATATTGCCATAACCCCTTTCTCTTCAATAATGTTTCCATATATGGCACCCAGATTTCATAGTTATGGCCATTCATAATAATAGATTCTATCTTGGAAACCATCCGTCTGATATCAAATGGATCTAATCCAAGTTCAATAAAAATCACAAGTTGGCAAATATTTATCCTAGATTTGGTCAACCCTAGATCCGACTCAACATGATTAACATACAAAAATCTAGGTCAAAACTAATAGCTTTAATACCATGTTGGGAAAACACATTTGAACAACCAAACAAGAAAAGAAAAAATATCAGAAGGAATAAGTATTCCAAGAAGAGGGGTGATGTCTAAAGACACCATTTACAACAGTGAAGCGCAAAGCATTTTGATTAAAACATGAAAATGAATTTTCTCATAAGATATCACCATCATAAGTTATTAGATACTTCATATCAACACAACCCATAGGATCATTCATTTATAGTCTCCAAATATAGCAAACTTCCTTGAAGTGAGGATGACCTAGTCTACAAATAAGGGTAATTAGTTATAACTATTTCTAGGAAATATGCAACGTCTTGTTGATTAGTCAACTAATTTAGTTGAATCAACTAATGCCTCATCAACCATTTAATCGACCACTCAATCAATCCTTCAATCGAAAACTCTACTATTTGATTGTTTTCTTTGACTAGCTGTCTCCAAAATATCTAGAGGTGTGATGAACTTTCGTAGATTTTAGTTCCAACACTTGGTCTACTCCTAAGGTTATTGGTTTTACCTTCAAATTCTATTTCACTCGTACTTATTCCAATTCTTCCAACTTCATATTCAATGGAAAATATATGGAAAGATGGTTCTAGTAACAAAGGAAACAAGCAACCTTCCTACCTCTATATTTACACAATTTTAACTACTTCATGGTTGTGATGTTGGCATCCTTCCTCATGAATGATCACAACTTGAGTTGTGTCCAAGTCTCTACTTGGTTTTTCAATGTTTGCAACTTTGATCCCAAGCTTCATCCTATCTACTAGTCTACTTCAACTTCATCGTGTGTTCTTGGTATGAAGCTCAAATATCTTGATCACAATGTTCCAATTCCATGGTTAAAACTTCCATCTTGGTATTCCATGACTCTTTCTCTATTATTTCCATGTTTCAACCCCTATATGGGTTGAATATATTGGAACATTTCAAAAATATTCCCACATCTCAAAGAATCGATTCACCTTTGTACATGATCAAGTCTTCAACATTGCCCCTAGAGCCGCATCCATAAATCTTCCTATAACCCAACCTACCACTCAACACTGCACCATTACCTTCATTTCAGCACTGTTGTTTCCAACAACCTTCAAGAAATTTTTTATGAATGAATTCAATTTAGCACGTACAAAATAAATCAATTGAAGCAATATCAAAAGGACTCACCAAGTTCCAAGTAAGATAAATCCTGCTTGCTACCTACTACACCAAGGCATCAACCAATCCATTGTCCCACTTCTTGGGTTATGAGTTTCTTAAAATGGCCTCAATACAAAGAACGAGATGACCAACATGTACAGTTTCTGATCCAGGAGGATATTGGTGGCCACCCACCTATCTTCTTGGACCGCCACCATTATTTCTTTTAGTTTTCCAGTTTCCTTAATTGTAGCACAAATTACTATTTTTGGCAGTTTTCAGGTCCTAAACTTCTGAAGTCGTTTTGAGGCCCTGAACAATGTTTTTTTGGTATCGAATGGTCGAGAAAATATGAGTCCATTTTAGTCTCAATATTTTTTGTCTATAGATGTAGTCCTTGAAGAGATCTTTCTAACGATGTATCATGCGCGTCGAACGGAGGTAGTATGCCAAAGCTATGACCCCTGGAAATTGATGTACCAAGTTACCCAACGGGGCCCACTTTCTGTTGTTTCACCTCCTAGGGTTAGGTTTTTGGATGTGTATGGTTTCCATTGTTTCTCAATAATATATAGGCCTTCGAGCCTCATTGTAACATAGAGTTCAGAGGCATGTAGCTACCACATATCTTCTCAGAGATAAGCTACCAGCACTCTAGCTAGTTTATTTCCATTATGTATGTAAACAAGTTTCAGTTATTTTATTAATGAAATGAAGTGTTATTTCCACTGCATATTTGTTTCTATGGTTATTTGTGTATTCTGTTGTGTTCCTGCATAAATCTGGATTAGTTTCCATAGCAGGTTTCATCCTCTTGATAAAACAAAATTCTTTATTTTTCCAATTCTTCAAGAAGCTTCTCATATGCATGCATTTTTCTCAAGTATCTAGCTATGGAAATAGTATCCTCCTCTTCCTTATGTTGGATTTGAGTGTATTTCTAAGAATCATGTCTTATAGGTTATTCCAGCCAATCTAGTGGAACCTTGAAGTTTTCACCCCAAATATCCTTTTCAAAAAATTTTGAACTACCATGCCATGTCTGTCAACCCATCATCATCGCTGATTTTTTTTTCAATCATGTATTGCTTCCATAGTTTCTAAAGGATCCTTTGTCTCTTCTTGGCTCACCTATTAGAAAACTTTATTACTTCTTATTTTGAATGGGTGGTTGAGGGACCTCTAATATTGTCATATCTAAGTCTTGCAGTCCATTTGAAGCAATTCTAATAATTTACTCAACTTGTTGGTTTTCATAATGTTGAAGTGCATTCATTTAAGGATTAGATTCACTAACCATTCTTTCAATTGTCCAACATCTTTCCACTGAGAATATTGTTAAATGAGTGCCTCTTTGCATTGCATGTACCCAATATTTAGGTATTTTTCCACCAAAAAAATAGTTTCCATATGAACTTCCTTATCTAGTACACTATTCAATGTGTCTTAGGGTACAATATAATCAATGCCTCTATGATGAACTCCTTTAACTTTTTTTGGTGCAATCTTATGTTTCTTTCAATGTCTTTCCTCCAGTTCACCAAATTACACAATTGATCAACCTATCCTAAGGTTGTATTTTTCAAATACTCGAACTTTCACAACCTTATCTATAAGTGGAAAACAATACCATGAACACCCAAGGTTACTTTTCCTAAAGGAAACTTTTCTTGTTGTTGTGTGATGACATAAGGCCTATCTACAAACTCACTGGCTACTTCAATCAACTTCTTGGCTAACATTGTTGGAACACTCCCCAATTTCCTTCTAGTTATCATAGGCACACCACAAGTATTGGTTCTATCCAAGAGCATAAAATAGTTCTCATGGGGAATTGGAACTAATTTGGAAATACTGAGAAAGTATTACCCCAACATGCCTATATAGTCATCCAATAGAACCACTATCAAGTCCAAAATTTCAAACCCTTCCACATTCTTCAAAGGTGTGGAATGAACTACCCATTGTGGTTGGCTTCACTATTGATTTCAACACCTTGAATGTGTCCATGTTTCTCTCAGGATTATATTCAAATGTTGTAGTGGTTTTTTCACTTACAAATATACAAGTTTCATCATTGTCTACCAAGGTTGTCACCTTCAACCCGCTCATAGCTGCATTCACAAAACAAATTACATGCATCTTTTCATCTTGCAAGTGATGTTCATGACCTTTTTCCATGAAAGTGACTAAACATACTATTAAGGCACCTAGAACCTCCAATGCTGCCTTTCAAGTATATTGCCCTTGGTCTACTCCCAAGGTTTTTGGCTTCACCTTAAAATCATATTTCACTTGGACTTATTCCAAGTCTTCCAACTTCTTATTCAAAGGAAAAGATATGGAAAAATGATTCTAGTAACAAAGGAAACAAGTAACATTCCTACTTCATGGTTGTGATGTTGGAATCCCTCCTCCTAAATGATCCCAACTTAGGTTTTTCCCAAGTCTCTAGGTTTGTCAATGCTTGAAACATTTGATCCCAAGATTCATCATTTGTGTTAGTCTACTTCAATTTCATCACATGTTCCTGGTATGATGGACAATTCTCTTTATCACAATGTTCCAAGATCATGGCCACAACTTCCATCTTGGTCTTCCATGACTCTTTCTCTATGCTTTCCATGTTGAAAACTATATATAAGTTAACTTTCTTGGCACATTTTAAATTATTCCTACTTATTAAACACTCAATTCACCTTGCTACGTGATAAAGTATTCAACACTTCCCATGAGTTGCACCCAAAAACCTTCATATAGCCCAACCTACCACTCAACGTTTCACCATTACCTTCATTTCAACATTATTCAACAACCTTCAAGAAATGTTTTCTGAATGAATTCAACCTAGTACATACAAACTAAATCAATTGATGCAACACGAAAAGGACTTACCAAGTTCTAAGTAGCTTAAATCATCCTTGCTACCTAGTGCTCCAAGGCATGAAACAATCCATTGTGCCACTTCCTTAGTTATGAGCTGCTTAAAATGACCTCATTGCAAGAATAAAATGACCAACATGTATTGTTTCCATAGCATTTCATCCTCTAGATAAAACAAAATTCTTCATGAAGCTTCTCATATGCATGCATTTTTCTTAAGTATCTAGTTATGGACTTAGAATCCACCTCATCCTTATGTTGGATTTGAGTGTCTTTATGAGAATTATGTCTGCAAGTTCTTCCAACCAATCTAGTGGAAACTTGAAGTGCTCACCCCAAATAGTCTTACAAACTTTTTGAATTACCGCGTCATGTCTATTAACCCATCATCATCACTAAATTTTGTTGAATCATGCATTTCCTCCATATTTCTAAAGCATCCTTTGTCTCCTTTGTATTCTTTTGTCTCTTCTTAGCTCACCATTTAATAAACTTAAGTATTTCTTACTCATAATGGGTGATTGAGCGACCTCTAATATTCTCATCTATAAGTCCATTTGAAACAATGTCAATAATTTCCTCAACTTGGTTTTCATAATGTTTAAGTGTGTCCATTTAAGGATTACTTTCACTAACCATTCTTTCAACTGTTCCAACATCTTTCCATCTTTCCACTGGGAATATTGTTGTATGAGTCTCTCCTTGCATTTCCTATACCAAAACGTTTAGGTACTTGTCCACCAAAAAATTAGTGTCTATATGAAATACCTTCTCTAGCACACTACTCGATGTGTTGTAGGCTATAATTTAATAAATGCCTCTCTGATGAACTCCTTAAAATTTTGTTGGTGTAATCTTTACGCTGCTTCCAATGTATTTCCTCTAGTTCATCAAATTGCACAGTTGATCAAGCTATCCTAAGGTTTGAGCATGAATGTTTCCATAGTGTTCATTGATTATGTTAAGATTTCTGGAATTTTACTATGTAGAACTTTAAAAATACCGACGTGTTTCTAATTGGACACTCCATCCATATTTAGGATCCAACAAGAAGTTGTAGTGAATGGAAAATGGAATGGTAGAATAAACAAAATTAGATGAGAGAGTTAGTCATTGGATAAATTAGGTGTTAAAGGAACCTAGAATGGAAAAAGAAGGGTTTTATTCGAGAGCAATAGATTTGAAAAATATATTAAAATGAGGATTTTATGTAGATTTTAGGGTATAAATATGGGCAAAATGATGTAAAAAGAACCCTGAGAATTGATAATGGATAAGGAAAGGAAAGATAGTTTAAAAATATTAGTTAAAAAAAATGAAAAATATTAATAATTTGATTAATTATAATAATAAGATGAATATAATTTCCGAGGAAAAAAAGATGAATATAATGAAGGAGAATTAGTGTGAATATGCATAAAATAAATTTAAAAATGAATTAAAAAAATTATAAAATAAAATAAAATTTTATAATGTTGTTAAAGGCTTAGATATCGGAATCTAATTAAAGAATAAATAGTCTTTATTATTTATGTATTAAAAATATTTTTTTTTTATTAAAATTAAAAACTAAAATTCTAGCTGAGAATGCTTAATATTCCTCTGAGCTCATTAAACAAGTTTTTATATCAAAAAGCATCCTAATACTTTCATTCAAGAAGATGAATATAAAGTCAGCTAATCTTAGAAAACCTTATCCATCCTCTCATGCTCTAAATCCTCTCTCATTATTTAATCTTTTATTTCTCTCCCTTTTCTCAATTCTTTTATCTCTACAATTAATTATATAATATTACTTTTTCTTATAATTAATTCAAACATTCCCATATCATTATCATTATTATATATATATAATTCATTCAATTTTTAAACATTTGTTTATCCCCTTTTTAATTTGGCATTTACCTTTTATTCTTCTCAACATTATTTTCAAATTTATTTATGAATATATACATAAACATTGTTTAATAATTAGAAAATTAGTTTTTTATTATATTCTTAATTTTTGTGGTTAGCATTATAATGTAGTTCTAGTTCTCTCTTGTTTCATTTGGTCTAACATTAAACTCAAACTTGTTACCAAATTAATTAAATATGGTTTATTAATTTAAAATATATTTTAATATATTAATATTTGATAGTTTTCCATATTTCTATTGTTACTTTTTATTAATTTTTATATAAATAAATAATATTTACTTTTTAATTCTTTTCTAATATTTTTTTTTAATAGAAAATTGTTTTTCTGATTAATAATAATTTTTTTCTTACTTTTTAATATATAAATAATTGAAACTCTTTACTCTATAATTAAATTCTTATATCTAAGTCTTTGAATGAGGCTCCCATATCTATGTTCTTTTTGTTTGTTAAGAAATGCTCGTCATTCGGGGTCACTGTATTTTTACCATTGGTTAAGAGGTGGGATCGCACCCGAACCAGGTCACACCAACCCTTAACATAACTGGATTTTTGGGTGTTTCCTCCCAACTAGCTCACCCCTAAGAGGCTTGAACCTGGGTTGCCTTACTAACAATACCCACTCCTTAACCGAATGAGCTAGCCAACAATACCCACTCCTTAACCGAATGAGCTAGCCAGATTTGACCCATACTTAAGTTTTAACATCATCATAATTTTTATTCTTATTTATTTATTTATTATTCATCTTAAATCCTATTTGAGATATTTTCAAATTTATTTTAGACTTTATTATATGATTTTTAATACCAATATTTCTTCATTTTTATATTCATCTTATTAATTTTATCAATAAATAAATACTTTTAAACTAAAACTATTTCCTTTTCTTATCCATTATTAATAAGTATGGAACTTATTTTTAGATAATTCTACCCATCTTTATACCCTCAAATCTATATGAATCCCTCATTTAATTATATTTTTCAAATTTATTAATTTTAGACCAAAACCCTTCTTTTTTCATCCTAGCTTTTCCTAATGACTAATTTATCCAACAATTAACTCTTTCCTCTAATTATATTTATTTTTCCATTCACTAGAGATTCTTGTTGAATTCTAAAGATGGGTGGAGTGTCCACTTGAAACACGTCGACCTTTTTAAACTTTTACACATTGAAATTATAGAAATATTAAAACAATATCCTAGGTTGTATTTGTCAAACATTCCAACTTTCTGAACCTTATCTCTAAGTGGACAATAGTATCCTAAACACCCAAGGTTCCTTTTCCTCAAAGAAACTTTTCTTGTTGTTTTGTGATGGCACAAGGTTTATCTGCAAACTCATTGGCTACTTCAATAAACTTCTTGGCTAACATTGTTGGAACCCTCCCCATTTTCTTTCTAGTTATCATAGGAACACCACGAGTCATGGTTCCATTCAAGAACATAAAACAATTCTCATGGGGAATTATAAATGCTTTGCAAAGCTTGAGAAATTCTTGCCCCAACATGACTATATAGTCATCCAATGGAACCATTGTTAAGTCCAAAATGTCAAACCATTACCCATCCTTCAAAGGTGTGGAATGAACTACCCTTGTTGTTGGATTCACTATTGTTTTCACCACTTTGAATGTGGCCATTTTTATATAAAGATTATATTGAAATGTTGTAGTGGTTTGTTCACTTACAAAGATATGGGTTGCATGGTGTCACTCAACTGACTCACTGTTGCATTCAAAAAAAAAGTTCATGCGTGTTTTCATGTTGCAAGTGATGTACATGACCTTCTACCATGAACTTTCCTAAACATACTATTAAGGCACCTAGAACCTCCAATTCTAACTTTCAAGTTTGTTTCACTTGGCCTTCTCCCAATGTTGTCGCATTCACCTTCAAATTATATTTCACTTGGACTTATTCCAAGTCTTCCAACTTTGTCTTCAAAGGAAAATATATGGAAAATGGTTCTAGCAACAAAGGAAACAAGCAACGCCCCTACCTCTATATTTAGGCAATTTCAACTACTTCATGGTTGTGGTGTTGGCATCCTTCCTCCTAAATGATCCCAACTTAGGTTGTGCCCAAGTCACTACTTGGTTGTCAATGTTTGAAACTTTCGAACCCAAGCTTCATCCTATGCATTAGTCTACTTTAACTTTATCACACATGCCTGATATCCCACACAAATCTCTTGATCACAATGTTCCAAGATCATGGTCACAACTTCCATCTTGGTCTTCCATGACTCTATCTATATGCTTTCCATGTTGCAACCCATATATGGGTTGAACCTATTGACACATTTTAAAAGTATTCCCACATCTCAAAGACTCAATTCATCTTGCTACATGATCAAATCTTTAACATTACCTCAAGAGCTATGTCCAAAAACCTTCCTATATCCCAACCTAGCACTCAACATTGCACCATTACCTTCATTTCAAAATTGTTGCTTCTAACAACCTTCAAGAGATGTTTTTTTGAATGAATTCAATTTTTTTTGTTAGTAAGAGGGATCCTTTTCTATTACTTCTTAAACCATAATCGAATATTTACATTCTTCTGAATATTGAAACATGGAGTCAAGAAATGGTCTTGCATCCAAAAAAGAAAGACAAACAAAATTGACCATATAGTGTGTCTTGAGAGTGTGAGAGTTTCCCAACCTATGAAGAATGGCAGACTCATTCTTCTACGAGCCAAAAACAGTAAAATAAACATAGACATTAAGACATGAAAGTAGACACAAACATGAAAAGTACCTAGACCGAGGAAGAGAGTAGGGCTTCATGGCAGATTCTTCCTCCTTCGTATTAGCATTGTTGGCTCCCTCATCTGCATTGGTGGATCCCTCTTCGTTAATGTTCCTCTGACCGCACTGAAATGGAGGCTCAACCAACTGCAACAGGATTTTCATGTGCACCAAGCCGCTCTCTGCATCATCTTTAAATGTGATAATAGTTATTTTGACCATATCAATGAATCTCTCTCTCTCATTCATTGAGCGCGAGGGGATGAACTTGAGACGTCGGTAGTTGGATATGGCCACATCATGAATATGGACTGGAAGATGTGATATGGCATCTCTTGATTGAACATGGCTTCACATTCCACCTCCTTGTTACCATCTCCCTGCCCTGCCATGCTGCTCACGGAATCTAGGACTTCGGTGGAGTGGCGTCGCCTGCGTGGGCGCTTGCACTTCCAACCTCTGTCCTGCTTGAGTTTTCTCACCACGGATTTTCTCAAACCATATCAATATTGTTTCTCCCAGACAAGCTGCAGGATGCTAAGTGCCATACTCTCCCTTTGATCCTCTCTCAAATAGTTGTTGGGCTATCAATACAATACCCCCCCTATGCAGAACCAGGTGCACCTCGACATGGTTGAGGGATGGCCTAAGGACCTGCCTTGTACAGAGTCCATCGGGCTTGAGGAGCTATCAATATTCATTGCATAACATGAGATCACTTGTTTGTAGTGCCTCCCACTCTTTTTATTGCTTCAGTGGTTATCGAGGTGTACAACACCTGGCTTAGGCATGTGGGTGGGCATTGGAAGGGTCAACATCTATCCCCTCATGCACCTGCTCGCAATCGTGTCTTTCGTCAACCTCCTGTTGACCGCCCGCATCTGAGTTGAATGAATTCAACTTAGTACATACAAACTAAATCAATTGAAGAAACATCAAAAGGACTCACCAAGTTCTGAGTAAGATGAATCATCCTTGCTACCTACTACACCAAGGCATCAAATTGTCATTTGTCTTCACACGACTCATAATGATGACCTACCATTTAGTCATTGAAACCCCTATTTCACCAAGTTGTTGTGAGGAGTGCACAAACCACTGTTGGCACTGTACGAGATGTGCATCCACTTCCTTCTTTCAATGTTTGTCTTGTCTACCTGCCCATCCTACCACTAAAGTTTATTACTTCCCTCCAAGTTGTGGTGAAGTGCACCCAAATTATTATTTTTCTTCTCTAATATCACTTATCACAGGCCTATAGTCATGCAAAATTTATTTAACTTTTGGCACCTGAGGTCATGTAGATTTTCCTTACCTCAACCATAGGCATGACCAACTTATGCCTATTACAACTAGGCTACACCCCTTCACATAAAGTCTACCCATAACTATGCCTTAAGCTATAATTAGCTAGATTTTCAACTAATTTTTGTAACGCCTCCTTTACCCAATTCGACCAGCAGAGGGGACATTAACTAAATCGGGCCCTCTGAATTTCACCCCATAACCATAATTACAAATTTATAACATCTGAAATGCATGTGAAAATATGTAAATAAATTCAATCCACACACACAAAACATGCAATTACAAGCATGACTCTCACATGCATACAAATAAATATCATTGCACATCAGATTCAAAAGAATACTTGTCTTTAAAAAAAGAAGATCCAAGCAACTGGTTGTGTAAGAGAAATTTTCCGCCCAATCGTAGACACTGTGTGCAACATATACTATTTCTGCTGAGAGTCCACCGCCAAGCTAGGCTATGAGGCCACTAGGGCGAAGGAAACATCTACATGATTCTCTAACTTATCCCACATTCCATTATGATCTCTAAGCTTAGCCAAAATCTTATCTAGAGCTCTATAGGGATTTCACTCATCCATCATAGCCATGGAACTCCTTCCAAATTCTCCACACAACACAAGGAAGCAATTTCTCTTCACTAATCCACAGTTCCCTTAGGAAATCCAACCCTTACAGTGCTTACCAGTGTGTGCAGCAAGAGTCCAACCTATTGTATTCTTTTCAAGAACCTCCTGCAATATTAATTCATGGATTCTCAAGCATCCAAAAGTAGCAAAACTCAATGGGTAAGGGTTCCTAGATTTCCCAATCTCTACACTCACCTACAACCATTTATTTTCCTTCCAAAGATGCAACTTTGTCTCCAAACTCGAATTTATGGGTTCAAACATAGTCTGGTAATGGTCATGAACAACAATAGGAAACTCTACGCAGTGTAGAAACATGCAGGAGAGAATGATCAAAAGAGTGTTGACCCCAAGGGATATGAGTTGATGATGAAAAGACAATTGACATAGCTTCTGACCAAAGAAGAAAAGGACTGTTGACAACTAACATAATTGTCACAACCCCAATGCTTCAATAGCTACATGAACTAAATTTTCCCACCAACCTCATAGAAGCATTCAATGATTGGGTTTAATAGCCAAGAGAGGTAATTGGATCATTTAAAGCATATGGAAGAATTTTTTATGAGTTCTAATGTTCACACTTGGAAACATAGGATTTCCTTTCCCATATGCCCCCTTTCCTCTTCCCCTCTGGTGGAATCATAGCCCCTCTAGTGCTCTTTACACAACCATATTGGACCATTTTATTATTTTCCAACATAATATTTACAAATATTTCGAATTGGCATGATAAGCCAGCTATATGGTCCAAATAAAAATATATACATCATACACGCCTATCCATTCACTAGTTGGGCCTTGGCCTTGAGCTCCACACTAGGAATCCATACTCGCATATTTACATCATTTACATAATTTTGATTAAACACATTCCAAATCAAAACTACGGGTATTGCAATTTCTATACAACCAAGTTCACAATAGGTACATGTCCAACTGCAACCTTCAAGAATCCTATATCTATTACACTTAGGAAATATTCAGTAATGCTTAACCATCCAATAAAATGCAATGAATAGTAACATCCAAAAAACATAAAGAGTCCACAATACAAATATATGGGTGGCACCCAAGGAAGGTGCCTTAAATTTATCGATGTGAAGAATGTTACAAAGATACAACAAGGGAGTGAGATCATCTACCTACAAATCTATAACATATTTACAATCATTCCAAGGCAATACTTCCTATTTCCCAAAATAATTACATAGGCCAACGCTTAAAACATCCACAAGTCTACCTCCAACAAATTCTAGCTCTTGCACAATTCACTCAACTAACATCTAAGTAGTCTATTGTGTCAAACTTAGATTTAGAAACATCGCATAACTACTTGTTCTCCCTTTCCAATCACCTCTTAATTAAACTCTTGAATACATATGCCTTTGTGCAATGCTAACATCCTCTTTGTATAGTGAATGATTTCTAGTCTTGCATTCTTCTAAGGTGACTTGAATTCCACTCCACACCCAAAGTGGAACTAACATCGAGATGGCAGATTTCTTCCATGTCTTTGAGCCCTTAGGTCTGCATGTCCAATGGATCATGTTCCTTCTTTCCCAAGAAATCCCAACCATCTTGTGCATCTAATGGTTCAATCATCTTTCTTGAATGCCATCTTAGGCACTCATTTTCCTTCATTGTGTTGCGCATCATGTTGGGCATCTATTTGTCCAACTTGTTTTGGGCACCCAACTACCAATGCCCCTCCACCTATAGACTAAGGTGTTGTGTCCTAATTTGATGAATTGTTGCATGCATGTGCATGCCCTAGGAACATCTACCATCCAAATCATTGTTCGAGCTCTATAAGAAACCCCAAATGATGACTCTCACCTTGATGTCGTAATTAGCCAAATTGCCTTCCAAACTATTCGACACCCTTTCTACAGACTCACCCTCTTGACATACAAGTGAAAGCATTCATTATCAACTCATACAAAAACCTTATAGTGGACATCATAACTCACAACCATATAACCTTTCCCAGTATGAGAGTGTTATTTATCTTCCATTAAAACTATTACATATATGAATCAATAATTTATAACTTAGCAAAAATGAACCAACCAATGAAAAAACCAATGATCGAACATAATGGTTTAACAAAAATAATGGAGTAAGATAAACTCTAGACCATTTGCACCTAAAATCCGGCGAGTTTTTTGGCCAAAATCTGACGAAAATTGTTCAAAAGGTAGTTTTCAGTGTTCGGAATTGCATTAACTGGGTGCCCCAAGGGTAATCGAGGGTCCTGAATCCATTTCTGCAATAAAAATTACAATTTTAACACTAGCAATCTCATTTTCAACAACAAATCTTGTTGCCAAATTTTGACCAAACTTACCTAAAAAGATGCAAATAGTCTAAAAATTAACCAACTCCTAAAATAATTGCATGTTACAACTATGGTACATCTATAGATAATTCAACTTTTCCAACCAATTAGACAAAAGAATTCATTTGTAAACTCTTAGCTTCCTATGGGGAGAATTGAAATCAGTATACGATGTTCTTTCGACTTATACACTGTCTTTAAAACAATGAATGATACCATATGATGGCCTTCATGTACGATGTTTCATGAGACAAGTGAATTAAATGTATTGTTATATATAGTTACTTCCACTGTCTCCCTTTGATTGTAACGTGAGAATATACTAACTTCTAGTTAGTCAAACCTAGTGGGACCATGTAGAAAATAATGTATACATAACATGGGTTCATAATTGATATTCTTGAAGATGAAAAATACAAGTGTCATCATGAAATAAGTTCAACTGAATAAGTGGGCCACATAACAAGACATCATAATTGTATAATGGAAAGCAGCCTACCCACCACACCTTATAGTACCACCGACAACACATAAAATGATGCTAATTTAGTGACTAAAAAGCCAAACGCTCGTTATTGACACTATATTATTAAAGCAATGAGTAATACACCTTATTGGTCAATATCACATCAAGATCTATGGAGGCTAAGGGATAAACAATAATCCATTCTACTATGGTTTAGGCATGACTTTTCTTCACTAACTCATTATGTATTAGAAAAATCATGGTTCTATTATATAATGAGAAAAATTCATAGTTCGATGATATAATTAGACAAATCACAATATAGTTAAAAAAATCATTGTGTATTGAATTATACGCGTTTTTTCCATTCAATGACAATGTTATACATGTGAGGATAGATATAGTGTTAGATGTTCTCCCATATATAATTTTTATGATTGTTGATGTGTTGTATGCCTATAAGGTCTATAATTTTTATGATGGTTGATGTGTTATATGCCTATAAGGTCTATTGTCTCACATACTATGATATAACACCAATATTATATTGTATTGTTATGTCAGTATTTGTACATGTCTATGTACATCTTATGCCGTGATCTACTGTATTCCCACTACTTAAATCCTTGCATGTTCAAAGGTATAGGGTATTATAGTTATCCTATGCATGTTAGACAAGTTGTGTTTGTTTTACCCCTTCTCTATGGGAGGAAATTTTGCATAGAGGTGACATTAATACTTAAATAATGTATTATGTATATATAATGTGATGATGAGGGATGATGGTATTTGCAGTATGGGGAAATGTCTTCAAAGACAATCTATGTTGTATGTTATTTTATGGAGGAAATTTTTCATGAAGATTATAATAATGTTTTGCTTTAAAAAAGCGTTGTGACATTGATTGACCAAGATGTAAGATGTATGACAAGTGCAAAATACATTATAAAGAAACTAATTTACCCATGAAAAAAGAGAAAGTAATTGGAGATGAAAGCATGTTGGGAAACCTCTCACTTTTGGAGGTTTAAGGGGACAATAGATCAAAGTGTGAGAGAAGGTGAGAAGAGCATTAAAATATTATAAATTTAATATCAATCTAAAATATTTTTGATATACAAGAAAGTGATAAAAAAAAGTCTTAACAATGAGGAAAACATTAGCCTTAGCATATCTATTAGACTGTAATCAAAACAAAATTTAATTATAAGCTAGGTTAATTAATGTAAATAAACTAAGAGGTGACTTGAAAAGTCACCTCTCTTCCCCACTTATGGTATAAATTACTGGGGCATCTATTATGTAAATCATCCTCTACATTTATCAAATATACAATTACATTACATTTCTCTTACATCTCTGTCCATTCCCCTGTTCTTGCTCTTCCATTGGTATCAGATCCTCTTGGCTCTTAGCACCAGGCCACCATCACTCTCACCTCTGCTGCACCACTTCATCCTTACCTTCCCCGCGTTCACGCTGCACTCTCCATCCTCCTCCACCACTCCCGCTGCTCTCCATTCTCCTTCTCCACCCTCCATCTTCCACGCGCCCCTGCTTCCTCCATGCTCTCCATCTGCCTGATCCCTTCCATCCGCCTGCACCCCTCCATCTCGCTTCGCCTCCGTTCTGCCTTCTCCTTCGCCCTCGCTGCTACATCCACCCTCCCTTTGTGTTGTTTCCCCTTCACCCCCTCCATTCCTCACGCCTCTCTCCCCAGCTCTCTCCCATCCACCCATCGCGCTCCATCATCATTGCTCCATCTCCACGCTCTGCCACTCCACCGGCATCCCATATCACACTCTGCCACTCCACCCTCCTCCATCTCTCCGTTCTCACAACTGCGTTCCTCCACAACTGCACCCTCTCTCGTTCTCCCACGTCCTACGCCATCCACTATTTTCCTTCATCCTCCTACTCCCATCCATTATTCTCTCAAACTGCCACGTTCATCCACGTTTGGCTGCTATTAATAAATATTATTTAATACACCTTGCTTATTAATAATATTTNCAATGATGATTTGACATCAAAGTGGACACAATTTATGTCACGAATAGAGAATAGCTTCCTCACTCTACAAGAAGACCAAAAGAAAAATCAAGCAGTTTTAATCGCCATCTTAGACAGATTACAAATCTCAAATGACCTGCAACCAAAATCTCCAAGAACTCCGGAGCAGCCAGATCCTCTATTCAACATGTCGTCCTCTAATGCATATACACAAGGATTCCAAATACGGGTGAAAGTCGAGTTACCCAAATATGATAGGGACAAACGACAATGCATAGCGTGGATTAACAAAACCGAGGAATACCTAGACATCGACAACATCCATTACGATGGTGGAAAAATTAAATATGCCTCCATGCATCTAGAAGGCAGTGCGTACAGCTGGTACTTATGGTGGAAGAATACTGCAAGAATATGTTTTTACAACTGGGTTAGCTTCAGGAATGACCTCATCAAAAGATTCCAAGGCGTTGAAGAAAAAGACTTCTTTGCCAAAATCACAAGGTTACAAAAAAAAAAAAGTGTCGATGAGTACACCTATGATTGGGAAGCACTGTCAACTCAAGTCCTAGAATTAATCGATGACCAACGACTATAGACCTACATACACGGTCTAAAACAACACATCCATGACAAACTAGAGTTACACAACATCTCTACCATGGAGGAAGCACGACGTAAAGCCAGGATTATTGAAAGCAAATCTGTTCATACAAATGTCAACCAAGATGACTCCAAAAAGAACCCCCTCCAATTAGGATACAAAGGAAATCCAAGGTATACACTGTCTCAACTTAGGGAAGGAACAAAGCCTAGTTTAGAGGCCCAGAGAATAAAAGAAGGGAAATGTAAGTTCTGTGGAGACAAATGGGATCCTAAGCACAGATGCTTACAAAATAAATTATATGCTTGTGAAGCAGAGCTAGAAGTCAATGAACAAATTGAGAATGACGTGAATAGCCAACAAGACTACCACCCAGGAATTGAGGATGACTCCCCACAAATCTCATTAGGCGCTATTACCAGAATCTCCCAACCACAAACATTGAAGATTAAAGGACATATAAAAAATAATAACGTCACAGTTCTCATCGACTCTGGCAGCACCCATAACTTCATTAACGTCAACCTTGCTAAAGTATTTAACCTATTCATCCATCCAGTACCTAACATGAAAGTTATGGTAGCAGATGGCAAGAAGATTGACAATGTGGGAAAATGTCACAAGGTTAAGTTACAAATGCAAGAATATAACTTAGAATCAGATTTCTTTTTGGTATCACTAGAAGGAATCGATGTAGTATTAGGAATACAATGGTTACAAACCTTGGGTACATACTCTGCAAATCACCAAGAACATTTTATTGAATTCCATGCGTTCGGGAAAACACACAAATTATATGGGTTCCAACCATCTCCAACACAATTGGTTACATCACATCATATGGAAAATCTACGTTGGAAAGATGCACCAACGTACATACCTCAATGTCGAGATATGGAGATTCTAACAAGTGAAGGAGATATGGACAAACAACCAGAGAAACAAGAGCTAATTCAAAAACATCGCAAGGTGTTTCAGGAGTTACCTATGGTGCTCCCAACAAACAGAAAAACTAAACACATAATCGAAATAGAACTAGGGACAAAACCTGCCAGTAATAATCCATACAGATGTCCACATCAGATATGTTGCGATAGTTCACGTAGTCATTGTCGTCAAATAAGCTTTGAGGACAAAGCTTCCTTAAGGGAAAGGCAATGTAACAAAAACCAAATTTAATTATAAGCTAGGTTAATTAATGTAAATAAACTAAGAGGTGACTTGAAAAGTCACCTCTCTTCCCCACTTACGGTATAAATTACCGGGGCATCTATTATGTAAATCATCCTCTACATTGACCAAATATACAATTACATTACATTTCTCTTACGTCTCTGTCCATTCCCTCGTTCTTGATCCTCCATAGACAAAGTGATCTATAATTTAGGATTTAGATGTAGGCTTTGATTGAGGAATTACACAATCAAGGGTTATATAAAAGGAATTTCCAAGAAAATTGACTACTTGATCTATAAGCAATGTGAAATAAGCATGATATATTATGAAAATCCTATAGTTCACACCATGCATTGAGTCTACAGAGAGAAGAGAAAAGTTTGACCATGTGGACCCTCTAAAAGGTAGTTTTAAATGGACTTGGGGATGTTGAGGACCTAAAAGGAGGTACTTACAAACTAAATAAAGAGAGATCATGTACAAAATTCAAGTCACCTAGAAGGTGTCCCAATTAGGGAACCCAAAAGGTTTATGAAACATAAATATGTAGCTAAGGGATAAATGGTAAGGGGGGTGAAAAATCAAGGGCATTATTATAACACTGAACATATAGTGGATGAACCAAAATTATGCATCTCAATAATGACATGGTAAGGAGGAGACTCTGGCACACATGAGCCATTTCTAGATATATGGCGCGTCCTTGATGACATACATGTACAAGTTATTATAGAGAATGCATGTTTTGTACCCAATGGAATGTTGTCTTGAGAAAATATATGTATCATTAATACATAGTGGAAAATCCATAGACTACATATTTTCCCCACAGTAGGAATTGTTATCTCTGAAGTGGAATAGGAGATAGTTTTCACAGATAAGAATTAAAAGAAAGGAAGTAGAAAGACATAAAATAAAGGTGATACCAATTAGAAAAGATATGAAGCATAAAATGGGTGACAAAGTGTCCTCAAACACACAAGTTTTATAAATGAAAGAGAAAAATTTCATCAGAGATACGCGAGGGCTAAGGGCCAAAATATACCTCATGTGAAATACAAGATGGGTTTAAATAATCCAAAACTAATAACTGAAAAATACATTATCTAAAACTAACTTGGACACCTCACATAATCACATGAGTGTGTAAATGTCATTTTTATATTAATATTAACAAAACATTTATTCACTAAATTCCTAAGCTAAATAGTCTTGATCATAACTTTCAACAATCCCCCCTTCAATAAAAAATTTCTTTAGTGCAGATACCAAGTTAATTTCTAAACTTACTAAATTTAATCCTTCCAAGAGATTTAGTGAAGATATCTACAATCTGATATTTTGATGGACAATAATTTTCCTTGGTGATTTCCTTGATGATGAGAATTTCAATATAATGATACTTTGTATTAGCATGTTTTGTCCTCAAGTGAAAAAATAGATTTTTGGCTAACTTGATAGTTGATTAACTGTTGATGAATAATGAATTAGCTTCTTTTTGAACAACTTTAAGATACTGCAAACTCCTTTATAACTAGATCATTTCACAAGTTGCTTATCAAGATGAGATATATTCTTCTTCCACTATGGAATTTACAATTGTGTCTTGTTTTTTACAACTCCAAGACACAACAACTAATCACATACTCATAAATTAATCTGAAGTAGATTGCCTATCATCAACATCTCTAGAAAAACATGCATTTGAGTAGCAAATAAGTTTGAATTTTGGTTCCTTTTAAATTCAAGTCCGAAATCTTTTGTTCCTTAAAGATATCATAGTACCATTTTCACTACATTCCAATGACAACTCTAGGATCTTGCATATATATTGAAAGGATGTTGACGAAAAAATATAAACTTGGACAAGTATTTTTCAAATAGATTAAACTTTCGATTGATTGTTGATACTTGGTACTGCTGACAAGCCCCCCCCCCCCCCCCCATTCAAACTTAGAAAGTTCAAAGTTTTGCTCTGTGGGGGCGATAGTTGGTTTGCAATCCTCCATTCCAAATTTATTTAATAATTCAGAAACATGCTTAGTTTGATAAATAAATATGATTCTTTCTCATTGTATACCTTCAATTCCAAGATAGTAATGAAGTAAAACCAACTTTGCCATTTCAAAATGTGTTTGAATTTCTTACTTCACTTTAGAAATATGATTATCATTATTACCTATTATCAGCAAATCATCAATGTACATGTCACGTCCCCTCCCCTCTACTTTCCAAGAGAGAGAGGACGCGACTCAACTGCTGCTCTGTCTATCAAACCGGGGATCTAGCCCCATGAACATAAACATAAATGCATTGAATATAAAAACATACATTGATGCATAATGCAATAATATACAATGGAAGCAAACCTCATTCAACAAATTCATATGTTCATAATAATTCTTAAACAAATACAGTTGTAGAAATTAAATACACATAGAATACTTATCTTTAAAATAAGTTTCCCTCCAACTAGCTATGTCGCTGCAACGTGCCACCCAACCATAGGCCAGTGTGCTCATCAATATCTTAGCACCACTGCCACCCTCAAGCTGGGCATGATTTCCACAAGGAACTAGGGAACAACATGCTCACACATAACCAAAACATATCAAAACTCATCCAAGCCAATCTACAGTTGGGTTTATCAGGATGCTAAGGAAGTGGAAAGGTAGAATTGCTAAGATAGTGAGCTCAACCACAGAGCTATGGACACCTGCACCATATCTATGTAGCTTTGCATCCACAATACCTACACACCCAACAAAAGGAAGTATTCCCTTCACTGCTACTCAGTCCCTCAGGCCATACCTTCCCTTCCAATGCTCTTCACGAGTGTGCATAGAATATTTGTCAGCCCCTCTTGATCTGTTTGTGAGGTCCCTCTCTTCACTAGGTTTATCAATCCAATTCTGGGCCTCTTCCACTCCTAAGTCTTTCAGACTAAAACATGGATGCAAACAACAAGAAACACAAGTGTTGGGTCTGAGAAAAACGTCATGGGAAACCAAAAACGGAATTGCAGATGGGGAAATCAACCCTGGGTGAGAAATTTGTTCTCAGAAACATTCTTGGGCACTACAGGAGAAAAATCAACCTCCCCAAACCCCCAAATCATGAATCTCTGTTGCACATTCACTCAACAATACAAAAAGAGATTTCTGGATATGGAAAAATGAAGAAAACAATAGAAATCACAAAGGAAAATGCCCCAGTTGCTCCAGTTGTGTGAGGAAAATGAAAGACGTGGGTGAGGAATGGAATGGGCATGTATTTCTGGGTGATAACTTGCCCAATAAGTCAAAATACAATTTCCAAAAACTGATGGCTTCCCCAATACGAATTTTGAATGCCATACTCTTTCAATCCCAAGGCATTAACTAGCTCAACCAATTTTTGGAAGGAATAAATGATTGGGCACAAAAGACAAAATGGGTAGTTGAGAGCTTTATGGGTTCTCCCATTGACATTTGTCTCAACCCTATTGGCTCAAGGGTCTGAATATTTTCCCTCCCTATTCCTTGTGAAATCATGCCCCCATCTCTTTGTTCCATTGACATAGCTAGTTGTGGTTATTTTTATTAATTGCATATTTACATGATGTCTCATTTTATAATGTGCTTGGCTAGCACAAAAAACATATGCACCAATTTTAACTGCCAATACATAAAATGCTAAATCCATAGTGGGGCCTTGGCCTTTAGCTCCTCACCATGATTTAATAACGTTATTTACATCAAATATAATTTTAATGCAAATGGGTCAAAATCGGGATATTACAGTACATAACCAAAATGATTAATTTGCTTTTCAAATTTGAACATACAAAGTTTCATCTAACTCATTGTGGAAAAAACCAACTTTCAGTAAATATGTATCCATTTTAGCATACCAGCTCTATGAGATTGTCTTAACCCATACAATGCATTAACCAAATTATATACCTTATTTTGTTCCTTGGAGTCTCAAAACTAGGAGGTTGAGTCACATATACATCACTATTTTGGAAATGCACTCTTCACATCCATTCGATGCACTATCCATCCATTTTGTGTAGTCAAAGCTAGCACAACCCTGATAGTGTTCCACTTGGCTATTGGAGTGAATGTTTCTTCATAATAAATCCCTTCTTTCTAAGCAAACCCCTTTTCCACCAATCTAGCTTGTACTTATCAACTTCACCATTATCCTTATATTTTATTTTATAAACCCACTTACAACCAATGGGTTTTACATCCTTTGGACACTCAACGATTTTCCAAGTCTGTTTTTTGCATCATATTCACATTGCATTTCCACACTCCTTTCATCATGTTCAATTGCCTCTGCAAAAGTGGATGGATAAGTAGCAGCAAGAAACAAATTCTATGAACCCAAATTTGATTGATTCATTATAGAATTCCTTATACATGTTTTATGTTTCTCATTAGACCTAACTTCCTGAAGTGACTTAGTTTCCCACTTTGGTGTTTTGTGTACAACTTGAGGTGGTGATGAAGTACCTTCCATAAAACTATTATCAATGTTAACTTGAGTTGAATCTTATGATTAACTTGTGAGGAATTTGTTGAATCTTCATCTTCTACATATTTATCTCATGTCCAAGTCATATCAAACCATTGATTATCCCTTGATTTGTTTAAGTGTTTCATTCAGTGTTGTTCATTAGTTACTTTCTTCTCTAAGTGACTAAGTAATTTCTCAACTTGTTCTACAGTTAGAATTTATGTTTCATAAAAAACAACATCTCCTCTAACAATAAATTTTCCATCAGATAAAGTTTTATACCCCTTTTTCTATTCAGAATACCCAATCAAAATACATTTCATACTTCTAGAATCTAACTTTGTTCATTTTTCTTTGGGAACAAGGGCATAACAAACTGAATCAAAAAATCCATGATGTTTAATCATAGGTTTGAATGCATGCCATGCCTCATAAGGAGTAATGCATCTAAAGATGAATAGGAACATTGATTTCTCAAGTAAACTGCTATATGTACTACCTCATCCCAATAACTTGAACTTAACCACTTGAAGAACATAATTGCTCTTGCCATACCCAATAATTTTTGATTTGTTCATTTAGTTACTCCATTTTGTTATGGAGTATAGGAGTTAGGAAATTGCCTCCTAATTCCCTTTTCCTTACAATATGTTAAGAATTCATTTGATGTGAGTTTGCCTCCATTATTAGTTCACAAAGTGGCAATTTTCTCCTTAGTAGTAGTTTCAACCAAATTTTGAAAAGTCTAAAACTTTGAAAATGCCTCTCCTTTCTCCTAAAAATATATTCCCAAACCATCTTGCTAAATTGATCAATGAACAGTAAAAAATGCTTGCATCCTCCAACTGAAGTGTCCAAAGGTCCACAAATATGATCGTGAACAAGTTGTAATCTCCTATTTTCCCTCCAAGTACTTATGGGAAATTCTAATATCCTCCATTTTTCATAAATGCAAGCTTGACACCTTGATTTTTCCTTCTGAAAAGTGGGAAACCCCTTTACCATTCCTTGTTGTTGAATTTGAATAAGACCATCAACATTCAAGTGACCAAAATGATATGCCACAATATGATGGGAGTAATAATGGTCTCAACTAAACCTGCAAAACTTTTCATTCTTGGAATGATTGTGCCTTTCATTATGAGAAGCTTTCCATCCATATAACATGTCATCATTGTTTTATAAGAATATTTTTTGAGTTGATTTTAAGTATCCCATATTCCATTACAATTTAACGTCTTAACTAGTGAATCAAAACCAAAGACAACAACTTTTTCTTAAATGAGGGAACATACCAAACATTAGAGACCGTTTTCCCCAATTGTTTGTAAAAATAACCTTTGCTGAACCATTTTCATGTTGTATGTGAGTAGTTTCATCTACTAGAAAGAATGAATTCAAATGACAATATTTATAACTCCAAACAGAATCTTTCATGTATGTCATATCTTGAGTGGCACCTATATCCATGATCCATGCATCCTCAAAATCATTTCTAAAATAATAAGTTGTTTGACCTAAGTTTGATCTTTATGTTTATTGAAGTGCTTTAAAAAGATATTCACAGTTCTCACTTTCTTTTGTATTCACATATTGTGCCGAAGAATAATAATTTTTCTTAGCTATCTTATCATAATAAAACTCTACAATATAAGGCATAGAGTCCAATATTATTACATCGAAAACAAGTTACTTTATTGCTTACCTCTTCCTTTTCCACTGTATTGTGAATGTTATTTTTTTCTTATTTAGAAATGTTCTTATTCCAAGTCATATCTCCTCTACCTCTTCCTCGATCTTGACCATGACCTTGATTTGAATATTGAAATGGATTGGGTTGAGGTTCATTCCCTTTTTTAACATTTGCTTTAGTAGGATAAAAATGTTTTCCTGTGGAATGTTTGTGTGTGCTTACAACCAATACATCCTCTCCTGATTGCTTTGTCTTACCAAAAGTTTTATCATGATTAAATAGTAGCTCACTACATTTGTCAAAGGTTATATTCTCCAACTTATCTGTAATTTGTAATGTTTCCAAAAAATGCTTGTATGATTCTAGAAAACCTACTATCAAAATTGTAACCATCAAGATGTTTTCAATTTCAGCAAAACTAGCCTTTGTGATTTCTTGTGTAATATTTTTGAGGTTTGAAATGTATTCCATGACATATCCTCCCCAAGTCAATTATTGTTGGAATAAATTTAATTGAGATCTATTCTTCTAGCCTCAATTTGTGAATTTAACAAATCTTTGAGAGTTTTCCAAGATGACCAACAATCACCACACTTTTCAATATGCACAAAAAAATAAAAAAACAACACCTTGAATAAGCACTAATTCCTTCTCATCTTTCAACTCCCATTTTTCTAATTGATCAACATCAATAGGTTTTGTAAGTTGTGTATTAGAGGTGTCCTTCCATAATTCACTATAAATAAGTATGCTTTGAATATGCCAACATCACACTTTATAATTCTTTGAACCCTCCAATTTGTCAGAATCATTAAAAAGACTACCAACTTTAGAATCATTAAAAAGACTACCGACTTTAGACATTATAACAGTGATGATGTACAAATTCAATGACACCTAATGTGATAAAAAAAATAAATAGTATGTAAAAAAATACACACCTTATAACTCCAAAATACAATAAAATGAACATTATATCTTTAAAAAAAAACACCTTATTTCACCCAAAACAAAACAAAACAAAACAAAATACTACTTATATCACCAAAAACATCCATATTTGCAATAGTAATATTTATGGAAAATATTTACGGAGTGTGAAAAATATGTAATTGTTGTACCACCATCAAAAATCCAAGCATAAAAAGTAAACCACCATTAAAAACCGGAGTTGTCTAACTAGGAGGACTTTTTGACTTTCAGGTTGATTTTCTGCCAGAATCCGGTGAATTTAATCCACAAAATTTGTAATTTCTATTGTTTGTTGGGTGATTTTAAACTCATAAATGAAATCAAATGATAGGAAAACCTCCAGACACCCACACTCTGTAAGATCTAGCAGTGTTTTTGAATGTTTTGAAAATTCAGTGAAGATTTATGGCAAAAAACTGATAAAAACCAGCCAAAAAGAGAGGTCAAAAAGCTCCCTCTTTAGACAACTCATTAAAAAATCAAAAAATCCAAGAACCACCAAACACACCACACTCCATGCAATAAAGGAGATCTATAGGGGCTTAGACTTGACTCGCATATAATCCTGTCAAAAAGTAATTAATTGAGATTTACTAAGCTCTAATAAATTCTTGGACTTGACCCACATATGGTCTCGTCAAAAAGTAATTAATTGAGATTTAATAAGCTCTAATCAATTAATCAATTCTTGTAAATACAATATGATAGTTTTTACAGTGTGAGGAAAGAAAACACTTCAAATTCCTCTTTATGCTGACTCAAAACCAAGTTATATTGGCTCAATTTCAAAAAAACCTAAAAATATGGTCATTAAATCTCTTATTACTCCACGCCAAAAACTTTCTTCAGTATACTAACTTTTAAATAATAATACGATTCCTCACATAAAAAAATGTGAGGAATATAAAAACTAGAAACTAAAACTTTTAAAAGAAACTAAAATTTTTTTGCGACTTATTGTTGGAATATAAAAACTAGGGTTTTTGTCAATTTCACCAAATGTGGGTTGATTTGACCCAACACGGGTCGATTTCACCACAGCGAGTATGTAGTTGTAGTTTTATGGGTGCATTTCAAAAGTTTAATGGACACTACAAAATGAAGAGGCAACAACTAGAGCACTTGCATCGTACCTTTGGAGAAGACCTACCACCCTTCAATTCCTATTGCAAATCTTTTCCCTTTTGAAGTCTTCCCAGAGAGTGAAATTCAGCAAAATAAGGAAGATAATATATGGAGAGTAATATCATAGGAGACACATGAGTAGGAAATCTTGGAAAGGCCCATCTATAGTGGATTAAAATTTTGTTATTTTGAGACTTAAAAAAATCCTTTAACTTTTCAACATTTTCCAACCAAGCTCAGGCTTCGATACCACGTTGAAAAGACGTCTTTAGACACATGTTTTATTAATGAAGGAGAAAAATTACATCATAAATATATGAAGGTTAAGGGCCAAAATCTACCTCACATGAAATAAAAGATGGGTTTAAATAACCCAAAACTAATAGCTGAAAAATCCGTCACCTAACACTAACTTGAATGCCTCATATAATCACATAAGTATGTAAGTGTTTTTTTTACATTAATGTTTACTAAAACATTTATTCACTAAACTCCTAAGCTAAATATTTTGGATCATAACTTCTAACAATGGATGGTACCCATTGAAAAAGTAACGCATAGTGACAACTTGAGAAAGTATGTATATGATGAATACATAGTGAAATATATATCCACTATAGAAAGTTACTAGGACATCTTCGCTTCCCCTATAGCGGTGTCTCTACACTACCATGTCAAACATCCAATCGACTTGATACGAGGTGCTCCTTTACCCAATTTCCCAATATACAAGAACTCTCTTCTAAATAAAGAGGAAATAAAATGCCAAATTCATGAGCTCATCCAAAAGGGTCACATTCGACCCAACTCCTCACCTTCCGTGGGGCCATTTTTGTTGGTCCGAAAAAAGGATAAGACATGGCGACTCTAAATCGATTATAGGGCCTTGAACAAAACCATTGTCAAGAGTCGATACCTGATCCCCTTTATTGTCGATCTTCTTGATCAGCTTAAGGGTGCCAAGTTCTTTAGAAAGATTGATATGAATTCGGGTTACCACCAAGTTCCAATTGAACAAACCGATGTATAGAAGACAACCTTGAACTCTAAAGATGGCCTCTTTGAATGGTTGGTCACACCTTTTCGCATCACTAACACTCCAACAATGTTCGTGAGGATGATGTATGATATCTTGCAACCATTATCCCCATAGCGGGTGATTATCAATGCAAGCGGGGAAGGGCATGGGAGGCACATGGCCGAGCCTCATGCCAACACCTCTGAACCCTCAGCATGGCCCACACCTCATCATTCTCACACAAGTTTAAACACTGGCAGGGAAGCATGCACGAAGGAAATTCATCACTTACCAGGGATGATGGTAGAGGAAAGTTGTCAAAAGAATGAGGTACATGCAGATTCAGATTTGTCCACATCTGAACATCATGGAAGGTACCTGGAAGAACAAAATATTGAGTACTAATCCTTACCCTCCAGTCTGGTTATATATGATAAGCATGTATTTATATAATCACTGGTTGCTACGTTGGATGGCATTAGTAGTCTTTAGTTTTTTGGATTGCATATGTCTTTGGTATGGTCTGGTGTGCATGCATCAGCCTCTGTGGCTTCCCTCTCCCCCCCCCCTGGGTGTATACCTCAACACTTCACTACATCCCTCTCTGCCTTTTTCCACCCGAGCTATTGTCTGATTTCTCCACATCCCTCATTGCTTTGGATCCTCCAGGACCACGTTTACCTGTGTCTGTGTTTCTGAGCCTTTCCCCCCTTTTGACCCTCTATTGGAAGTCTTCCCTGCTCCTCTATTTCAATATGCCTCCGTAGCCTCATCGTTACAGACACAGGAAATCCAAGGAGTCATGCTCCTTAGCCTTACCCCCAACCACCCCATCTAAAATGATGAAAAACATGGTCAATACTGCTCAGGTTTACAGAGAGCAAACTCCGAAGGAAATAAAAGATGAAATAGAAGAGGTCGAAGAGGAAGCAAGAGTTTCCAGACACTATACTCTGGATGAAGATGTGTGTAAGGAGTTTGAACCCCTCCTCCTGAATCCGGGATACCCTCGGGGTCGGGTCGCTCTATACATGAAATTGCTGGATATGGCCTGGCACCAAAAATTCCTAATGAGAAATGTCCTGCTGGAAAGAGAAGAAGCTCACCAAGACACCCTCCTCCAACTGGATGATATTACTAGACATGTAAAACAAATTTCCTCTCACTTAGGAATCATTTTGAATTCCGACACCGAAGCTCCTGCATGCCCTGGACTCAAGTATGCTACAGATTAATCTTTGTTACTGCTCTATGTAGTATTTTCTGCTTGTTTTCTTACTTTTTAATTCCATTTTTATGAATGACAGAAGTAGACTTATTCTCACAAACTTTGTCTGTAAATGGTTTAGTTTAGTTTCCTTTAGAGGCACACTGTTTTAGACCTCCTCATAAATAATTTGAATCTATCTTCCCTTTGTTGGCAGGATTCAAATTATTTAATTTTTTGGCCTATTTTCCCTTTGTTGGGAGGGCTGTCTTCTGGATGTGAACAATTATCTTTCTCTTTTTTTGGTAATATAAGGATATACTCTAGTTTACAAATAAATATATCTTGCAACCATTCACAAACTTCTTTGTGCTCGTATATCTGGACAAAATCCTCATCTACAACAAAATCTAAGAAGAACATCTGCAACACATTAAATAGGTCGTAAGTACCCTGTGACAACACAAGATACATTTTGACCTAGAGAAATGCTCATTTGGCATGTAGAAAATTTAGTATTTGGGATACATCATCCATGAACATGGGGTGCATGTGGACCTATCTAAGATCCAAGTCATTCATGACTGGCCAACCACCGCAACCCTGACAGAGCATCACAACTTCTTGGGCCTTGCCAACTTTTACAGTAGGTTCATGTTGGGGTACTCTCATATCGCTTGGTCCTTAAGCTAAGTGACCAAGGGTAGAGCTAAAGCCAAGTTCACCTGGATGGGGTCACAATAGAAGTAATTTGAGGCTCTAAAACACCGCCTTTGCTAAGCGCTTACCCTCACTCTACCAAACCTGCAACAACAATTCGAGACTGAGACAGATGCCTCATAATATACTGTCTATGCAATCCTCATGCATCAGGGACATCCAGTGGCCTATCATAGTGAAACATTGTTTTATATTGTTTGTAGATATCCCACCTATGAGAATGAGATGTACTGCATTGTCCAGGCATGCCGACAATGGAAGCATTACATTCTTGGAAAGAAAACTACTATCCAAACTAATCATAGGCCCCTACAATTCATGAAGACATAGGGACATATACATAATGAACACCATCATAAGCTTTCCATGTAATTACAAGAATTTCATGTGAACATTAAGTACATGAAGGGTAGAACAAACAATATTGCAAACTACCTAAGTCGACCCTCGTTCATGGAAATAACCGTGATCCTTAACTCTTGTGATCATGAGACCTCCGAGTGGCCCTAATTATACAACAGTGAAAATATGACTTTGCTACTACATATCAAACACTAGGTGCAGGTAAACAAGTTCTAGACTTTCACTTAACCTCTAGGATGCACTTTTGTGCTATCTAGGCCATCTTTGAGTTCCATCAAGCCAGTGTGCAAAGCTAATTTGGGAGGCACACTTCAGTCAAGTTATCATAAACTTTTGTGTGGAGAAGATAGTAACAGTGCTTCAGAATTATTTCTACTGGCCAAAACTTCGGGAGGACGTCAGAAAGTATATATGATCCTGCACTATTTGTGCCATCACTTAATCTGCCATCAAAACAAAACGACTATACACTCCTCTTCCTACCCCAAATAAGCATGGGGAGTATGTCTCAATGGATTACATGTTATGTTTTCCCTCCACCAACCATGTTCATTATGTTTTTTTTTTCTAATTGTCGATCAATTCTCTAAGATGATGATTCTAGAACCATGTGCAAAGAGAATAATAGCCAAAGCCACTACTAAGATATTCTTTGAGCATGTTTAGGTTCATTTTAGGCTTCCACAAACCATTGTTTCAAATCAGAACAATAGGTTCCTCAACACTTTCTATCCTCCCTTATGGTCTCTATTGGACACCAAGTTGACCAAATCGGTTTCCTTCCACCCCCAAATAGATGGCTTGACATAAGATGTCAACATGATGATTATGCATATCCTGTGCATGTACAAATCCAAATATCCACACACATGCGATGAGAGCCTTCCATATGTTCAATATAGTTACAACAAATCCCTTCATAGCTCTATTGGCCATATCCCCTTTTAGGTGTGCTTTGGGTACCAACCATTGGCCCCCATTGATGTACCTATACCTATTGGATCTACACAAGATGTGTCCTCCCATGATTAGGTAAAGGTAGATAAATAAACCAAATTCCTTGAGTGGATCCAACACATCCAACAATAGGTTCATGATATCATGCAAAAGGTCAATTCCAAGTACAAACAATGACATGACCAACATCAAGTTCCACACAAGTTTCAAGATGGGGATAAGGTGTGGTTACATTTTGAAAAGGAGTGCGTCATAGGCTCCCATAGAAATCTTAGGATACTCCGATATGGGCCTAACACCATCACAAAAGCTATGGGTGATAATGCTTTTGATTTAAGTATTTCCCCTTTCCTTGTCTTGCACCCAGTATTAATGTGGAATTTCTTCGGCCATATTTTCCACCTATCTTGGACACCATAGAAGTGTCTAAGACTTTGTCCCCTAGAAAAAGTCCAAACTTCCTTGAAAAAGCTATAGTGGATCAGATCATGGACACACAGAAGAAGGGTACCTTTCAACAAAACATTCAACTCTACCAGGTCGTCGAAGAAGGGATACTTCTTCACCAAGGCACATGGCTCACTAGGAGTCAAATTCAACAAAAGTTTTCCCATCTGATGAGGGACCTTAACGCAATGAATACCATTTCTCCCCAAGGGAAGAGGACTGATCCATATGGACATGAGTGGCCACCCACATAGTCCACTAGCTTAAAGACACATTTTTTTAGCATGGCTTTTTTTGCATAGTTTTTTAGGTCATAATATTCCAAGGGCATTTTGAGGTCCTAAACAACAATTATTCACCATGAAAGATCCTAAACGATGCCTTTGAAAAATATATCATATGCAAAATATTTTCCCTCTGGAAGTTGACGCATCAACTAACCACATTGGGGCCCACAAACGTTTTTTCATTTCATATCCCAAGTTTAGTGGCACGTCCCCTCCCCTATTCCTCGACGAGGAGATGAAACGACTACACACTGCCACTGCTATCAAACGAGAAATCTAATTCCATGAAAATAATAATAAAATGCATTGAACATAAAATTTTACACAGATGCATAATACATGCAAATAAAGAACGGAAACAAATATCATTCAACACATTCATCATGTTCATAATAAATCATAAACAAATACACTGCAAAGTTAAACACAAGAAAATACTTATCTTGAGAAAGAGTTATCCCGCAACCAGCTATGTCACTCACTACAACAAAAACTGGATTTAGCGTCTCTTTTTGCATCCTTTTTTGCGTCTAGACCATCTTTCAGTGTATTTTTCTTCATTTTTTGGACAAAATGGCGCAATTACATGGGTTGGTGCTATTTTAGGCATTTTTTGCATCCTTTTTCTAAATCTGGTGCAAATTGCGGTGTAATTTGCACTGGGTTTTGCACCTAGTTATGTGCCAAGTTTTGCATTAGTTTTTGCGACAGGTTTTGAGCCTAGTTTTGTACCTAATTTTGCACCTAGTTTGTACATTTAACTCTTGTTGCGCCCCCTTTTACGTCCATGTTTGCCTCAATTTTTATGCCCTTGTTTTCATCCACTTTTGCATTCATTTTTACATCCACTTCTACTTCTTTTTTTGCATCCCTTCATGTGCCAAGTTTTGCATCAAAGTTTACATCCTGTTTTGAGTCTAGTTTTGTATCTCATTTTGTTTCAGCCATTTTTGCATCCACTTTTGCATCCACTTTTTCATCCACTTTTGTACCCACATTTTCATGCCATTTTGCATCCCATTTTGCATCCATGTTTACGTCTTTTTTTGCATCTACTATTGCATCCACTTTTGTTGCGTCCCAATTCACACCCATTTTCGTGCTTACTTTTACACCCACTTTTGCTTCAACTTTTGCATCCATGTTTGCATCTTTTTTTGTATCCAATTTTACATCAATTATTGCATCCCTTTATGCATCCATTTTTGCATCCACTTTTGCATCAAGTTTTGCGTTGGGTGTTACAACTACTTTTGCATCTACTTTTGTTGCATCCACTTTCACATCCAATTTTGTATCCAATTTTACATCCATGGTTGTATCCACTTTTGCGCCACTTTTTTCATCATGTTTTACTTCCACGTTTGCATCCACTTTTTCATCACCTTTTGCATCCATTTTTGGTGCACCCCATTATGCGCCTACTTTTGTTGCATCCATGTTTTCATCCTTTTTTGCATCCATGTTTTTATCCACTTTTGCATCTGGTTTTACACCCAGATGTTGAAGATAACAATGAGGATAATGATTATGATATTGAGGATGGCTACAATGATGATCATAATGTTGTTGATAATGAGGAGAACGATGACAATGATGATGATGAGGATAATGACAATGACGACATTGACAATGATTATGATGGCAATGAAATTAATGATGATGATGGTGATGATGACAATGACAATGATGATGAATACAATGAGAATTATGATGTTGATCATCTTAAAAAATAAGTTGTTATTTGTCATGCATAAATTGTATGTGTCCTCCATGACCCTTTTCCACTAATCACATATTTTGGGTAGATGTTATTTCTTATGCCAAAGGTAATGATGAATAACTGATGAAAATGTCAATAACCATGATGATGATGATGATGTCAAGGACAATGGTGATGATGATGTCAAGGACAATGGTAATGATGATGATTATGCCGATGATGATGACTATTGTGATAATCACGGTGACACTGACAAAGATGACGATGATGATGATCATCATCATCATTTCCATCATCGTCATCATAAAAAACATCATCAATTCCATTGTCATCTAGTTCATCATCGTCATCATTTAAAGCATATGGGATATGTTTACCATTTAAAGCATGCATAACAACTGGAATACAGTTACAATCTTAAGCATGCATAACTTATAACTATGATTGAGCACATTTTAATCTTGGAGCTTGTAGTGACATTGGGTTTATTTACCTCTACCAACACTTTCTTATAAGGATCATCATCATCATCATCATCATTGTCATCATCATTTCTCATGTCATTCTCATTGTCATCGTCATCATTATTATCATCATCATCATCACCATATAATCACATCATTGTCAACTTCATCGTCATTGCCATCGTTTTCATCGTCATTCATCTCATCATCATCATCATCATCATTTTCATTGTCATTTTAATTGTCGTCATCAACAACACCATTGTCATCATCATTATCACATAATCACATAATTGTGAATGTCATTATCATCAAACCAATTACATTTATTGCGTCCACTTTAGCACCCCAAATCAATTACATTTATATTCTCCTTATGCTAGGTTGTATAGGTGCAAAGCTAGGTGGTCTATATCATGATGATCCTAAAATGGACACAAATTACGTCCACTTTAACATCCAAAATAAATTACATTTAAATTCTACTTGTGCTAGATTCATGCACTATAGCAAAACCCTGTGATTAGCGTCTCTTTTTTCTTCCTTTTTTGCGTCAATATCATCTTTCAATGTATTTTTCTTCATTTTTTGGAAAAAATGGTGCAATTTCATGGGTTGGTGTTATTTTAGGCGTCATTTTTCTAAATTTGGCGCAAATTGCGGTGTAATTTGCACCAGGTTTTGCACCTGGTTATGCGCCAGGTTTTGCATCAGGTTTTGAGCCTAGTTTTGCAGCTAATTTTGCGCCTAGGTTGTACATCTACTCTTGTTGTGCCCCCTTTTACATCTAGGTTTGCCTCCACTTTTACGCCCATGTTTTCATCCACTTTTGCATCATTTTTTACATCCACTTTTGTATCCACTTCTGCTTCTTTTTTTGCATCCCTTCGTGTGCCAAGTTTTGCATCAAAGTTTACATCCTGTTTTGAGTCTAGTTTTGCATCTAGTTTTGTTTCATCCACTTTCGCATCCATTTTTTGTCCACTTTTTCACCCACATTTTCATCCATTTTTGCATCCCATTTTGCATCCATGTTTACGTCTTTTTTTGCATCTACTACTGCATCAGCTTTTGTTGCGTCCCAATTCACACCCATTTTTGTGCCTACTTTTACACCCAATTTTGCTTCAAGTTTTGTATCCACGTTTGCATCTTTTTTTGCATCCAATTTTACATCAGTTATTGCATCCCTTTATGCATCCATTTTTGCATCTACTTTTGCATCGGGTTTTACGTTGGGTGTTACGTCTACTTTTACATCTAGTTTTGCATCTACTTTTGTTGCATCCACTTTTACATCCATGGTTGCATCCACTTTTGCACCACTTTTTTCACCATGTTTTGCTTCCATGATTGCATCATTTTTTGCATCCACTTTTGCATAGCCTTTTTCATCCATTTTTGGTGCACCCCATTATGCGCCCACTTTTGCGCCTACTTTTGTTGCATCCATGTTTGCATCTTTTTTTGTATCCACTTTTGCATCTAGTTTTACACCCAGACGTTGAACATGACAATGAGGATAACGATTATGATATTGAGGATGGCTGCGATGATGATTATAATGTTGTTGATAATGAGGAGAATGACGACAATGATGATGATGACGATTATGATGATGATGATGATGATGATGATGATGATGATTATGATGATGATGATGATGATGAGGATAATGTCAATGATGACATTGATGATGATTATGATGGAAATGGAATGAATAATGATGATGGTGATGATGACAATGACAATGATGATGAATACAACGAGAATGATGATGTTGATCATCTTAAAAAATAAGTTGTTATTTGTCATGCATAAATTGTATGTGTCCTCCATGACCCTTTTCCACTAATCACATATTTTGGGTAGATGTTATTTCTTATGCCAAAGATAATGATGAATAACTGATGAAAATGTCAATAATCATGATGATGATGATGTCAAGGACAATGCGATGTTGATGTCATGAATGATGATTATGCCGATGATGATGACTATTGTGATAATCATGATGACAATGACAAATATTATGATGATGATGATCATCATCATCATTTCCATCATCGTCATCATAAAAAACATCATCAATGCCATTGTCATCTAGTTCATCATCGTCATCATTTAAAACATATGAGATATGTTTACCATTTAAAGCATGCATAACAAGTGGGATATGGTTAAAATTTTATGCATGCATAACTTATAACTATGCTTGAGCACATCTTAATCTTGGAGCTTGTAGTGAAACTGAGTTTATTTACCTCTACTAACCCTTTCTTATAAGGATCATCATCATTCATGTCATTCTCATTGTCATTGTAATTTTCATTATCATCATTACTATCATCATCATCATCATCATCATCATCATCATCATCATTATCATATAATCACATAATTGTCAACTTCATCGTCATTACCATCTTCTTTATCATCATCATCATCATCTTCGTCATTGTCATCATCAACAACAACATTGTCATCATCATCATCATATAAACACATAATTGTGAATGTCATTATCTTCAAATCAATTACATTTATTGTGTCCACTTTAGCACCCCAAATAAATTACATTTATATTCTCCTTATGATAGGTTGTATAGGTGCAAAACTAGGTGGTTTATATCATGATGATGCTATAATGGACACAAATTGCATCCACTTTAACATCCCAAATAAATTACATTTAAATTCTACTTGTGCTAGATTCAAGTCTAGGTGCAAAACTAGCCACATTATATAAAGATGTTGCTAAAGTGGAATAAAGATGATTTGATGAATAAATATGACAACAAAATCAAAATATGAGGTTTCCTCAATTTGGCATCTTAGTTTTCATTTCCTATTGTATAGTTAATCAAAAGTATTTTGATTTGGAGGGTAGTTGTGAAACATTAGGCACAAACATGGATACATTAGGCAAACATGGATACACAAACATGACACAAACATTAGGAAAATACGATGTAAAACGAGATGAAACATTAGGCATAAACATGGATACACAAAAAGACATAAAACAAGATGCAAAATTAGATGAAAAGGGGGATGCAACATTATAAGTAAAATTGGTTGCAAAAAAATTGCAAAACTAGACGCAATATTGGGCCCAAAATTGGATGCAAACCTAGATGCAACGCTAGATACAGAATTGGACACGTAATTTGATCCAAAATTGGGTGCAAGAATCGATGAAAAACTAGGAGAAAAATAAGATGCAACATTGGATGCAAAATTGAGCGTCAAACTGGGTGCAAACAAGGATGTAACAAATGACGCAAAAAAAGATGCAATACAAGATAGAAAATTGGGCGCAAAAATAGATGAAAAAATGGATGTTAAAAAGTACAGAAAAAAAGATGCAATAGAGGGCGTTTTACGAAATTGTACAATAGCGCTAGGTTTAGCGCGAGATTGTTCATCACAATTGGGAAAAAAATACACTAAAATCCGGCGCAAATACGACGTAAAATGAGATGAAAACATTAGGCACAAACATGGATACACAAAAAGACGTAAAACAAGAAGCAAGATTAGATGAAAAGGGGGATGCAACATTATAAGTAAAATTGGATGCAAAAGAATATGTAAAACTAGATGCAATATTGGACCCAAAATTGGATGCAAACCTAGATGCAACGCTAGATACAGAATTGGACACATAATTTGATCCAAAATTGGGTGCAAGACTCGATGAAAAACTAGGAGCAAAATAAGATGCAACATTGGATGCAAAATTGAGCGTCAAACTGGGTGAAAACAAGGATGTAACAAATGACGCAAAAAAAGATGCAATACAAGATACAAAATTGGGTGCAAATAAGGGCATAAAAAAAGATACAAAAAATTGGCCGCAAAAATAGACGCAAAAATGGATGTTAAAAAGTACAGAAAAAATATGCAATAGAGGGTGTTTTACAAAATTGTACAATAGCGCCAGGTTTAGCACCAGATTGTTCATCACAATTGGGAAAAAAATACGCTAAAATCCGGCCCTAAATCCGACACTAAATCTAGTTTTTGTTGTAGTGACTGCAACATTCCACCCATCCATAAGCCAATGTGCTCATCAATATCTCGGCACCACTTCCACCCCCGATATGGGCATGATTCCCATAAGGAATAAGGGAACAATAGCAACCTCACGTACAACCAAAGACATATCAAAATTCAGCCAAGCCAAAACTACATTTGGGTTTATCAGGCTGCCAAGGAGGTGGAAAGGTTAAATTGCTAAGCTAGTGAGCTCAACCACAGAGCTATGGAAACCTACATAAGATCTGGCTTGGCCTTCTCAATACCTACACACCCAACACAAGGAAGCATCCCCTTCTCTGCTACACAGTCCCTTGGGCTATTCCTTCCCTTCCAGTGCTCTTCAGGGTGTGTAAGAAGAATAACCAACCCCTCTTGATCTCCCTGTGAGGTTCCTTCCTCCACTAGGTTTATCAATCCAATTCTTCCCTCTTCTACTCCTAAAGGCTCAGACCCAAATAAGGATTTACAGAACAACATAACACAAGGGTGCACACAACAACAAAATATACATGTTGGTCTTGTAGAAAAATGGTTTTGGCAACAAAAATGATTCGGTGAAAGGGGAAACAACCCTAGGTGAGTAAATAAGATTTCACAAAACGTCCATGCGCATTACAGGAGCAAAAACGACTGCCATAAACCCAAAAATCGTGGATCTACCTTCCCATCCACTGATCATAACCAAAATCAAGTTTATGGGCATGGAGAAAATGAGGAAATGACATAAAAACATGAAGGAAACATGCAACAAGCTCTAGCTGTGTGAGGGAGACAAAAACTACCTCTACAAACCCTCAAATCATGAATCTCTGCTACACATTCACTCAGCAAGACAAAAATGGATTTTCCCAGCCATGGAAATGAAGGTAATTGCTGAAAACGTGAAGGAGAGAGCTCAACAAGCTTCAGCTGCATGAGGAAATGAAGGACATGAATGCATAATGAATGGATTGGGCAGCATTTTTGGGCATTTACTTGCCCCATAAGTCAAAAACATGTTTTTCAAAAATGGGTGGCTTCCCAAATTCGAATTTGACTGCAATACTCTTCCCACCCCCATGCATTAACTAACTCAACCATTTTCTGGAAGAAATAAATGATTGGGCACAAAAGACAAAATGGGTAGTTGAGAGTTTGATGGGTTCTCCCTTTGACATTTGGATTTACCCTATTGGCTCAAGGGTCTGAATATTTTCCCTCCCTATTCCTTGTGAAATTATGCCCCCATCTCTTTAATGATGCATTTCCATAGCTAGTTGTGGGTATTTTTATTAATTGCATATTTACATGATGTCCAAAATTATAATGTGCATGGCTAGCACGGATTACCACTGACATCGATTTTAATTGCCGAAACATAAAACACTAAATCGATGGTGGGGTTTTTTCCTTGATCTCCACAACATGATTAAATAATGCTATTTACATCACATACATTTTAATACAAATGGGGTCAAAACCAGGTTGTTACATTCCCCTCCCCCTTACAACAACACTGTCCTTAGTGCTTTACAAAATTGAACAAAATGCTACACTGGCACTGCCCTCAGTGCTCCATAGAATTGAACAAAATGGATGTGCCAATCACATGGCATCCTCTAGCTCCCACGTAACCTCTTTAGGACCATACTCCCATTGCACCTTAACCTATCCTATGGCTCGATTCCAGAGCATTGTGAGCTTCCTGTCGAGGATGCACATTGGCTCGATTAAGAACTCTCCCTAGGGTTTGTTATAGCGGATTTCACCACACTAGGTGAATCACACATTGTATGGCCTTCCCTTGTCCCGCTGCAGACTCATTAGCCCCTTTGGACCACTTTATATCTTTTAATGTTACCTTGATCATCCCTAAAAACATTAGAATATTGATATACGCGGCTTTTCCCTCGATATCCGCGTACATACACGAATATTTCCCCTATAGTCGCGTACATCGGGATGTGTACATAAATCCAAATCCTTTTGGACTGTTCCTTGACTTGGATCCGATTCATATGACTCCTGGCCTTCCATATGCCTTGAGATCGCACGGATTCGACCCTTTAGTATCCCTTTGAAGAACTATATAAGGAACCCATTGGTACATTGAAAGCATAAGAGAAATTTGAGAGCATTGAAATTATAGTCCATTGTTGCCAGAACTTTATGCTTGAGTCTGCATCCCTTTGTCCCTTGGAGCACTGTTGTGTTCTTCCCAAGCTTTCCCATTGTTAGTAAGCTTGCTATCAAAGTGATGGAGGATTGAGGTGGTGGAGGCCCAAGTGGGGGATTCAGTTTCTCCAGTTCGCAGACGTGCCGTCAGAGGTTGTCACTTGTAATCTCTGATTCTTATTAATAGAAATATCTTTTCCTGTCCAGTAATGTGTATTTGAATGAATATTGTTTCCATTGGAATATGTCAAATGCTTTTACATTATTGATTATATATGCTAGAATGGATCTAACACCATGAAATATAGTATGCTTGTATTGTTTACTTGTTGTTGAGGACGTGCTACAACAATTCAAGATGAAGATTGTAAAGCTCAACGGGGATCTACTACAACCGTCCGGAATAAGGTACGAGGTTTGATCCTTTAGTGTTAGATTGTTTTATTTCTATTGCATATTGGGAAAGATTGATTTCTGGAGTCTAGCTGTCTGTTGTGGTACCCCAAGCCATAGGAATTTCTCTCCGTAACAGAATTGGCGACTCCGCTAGGGATGTCCCCTGTTTTTATTTGGGGTTGGGGGCACAATGGGATTGATATTATTGATTTGCTCTTTGTTTCTCTCTGTTTCTGTGTCGCATGTTATAGCCTGTTTGTCCATTGACACTCCCCTTTATTGTTTTACCCTTGTCCTGCTTTTTACCACTGCCTTCTCTGTATACGCGGGTTTGTGGACTACAGTCACGTACATACGCGGATTTGTGGCCATAAGTCGCGTACATACGCAGCTGTTCTTTATACAGTCGCGTACATCCTCCCTTTTGGTGAGTCTGATGTTGTGGGAAGTTGCTGGGTGGGTTGTGAGTGTGGTTGGGTTTTCCTTGGGTCTGAATTTGTTTGTTGGATGCTTCTTTTGTGACCAGAAACCGTTCGTACTGTTCACAGGTATAACGTCTATACTGGCATATAGGTTAGGTTCACCACCGTTTGCATTTTGCATGACCTTATGACCATGTCACTCTCGCCTTAGGTACGAACCCACTCTATTATGTCACGGAACCTTCTTGCTGCTATAGAAGTGGCATGATATGAGTGGTAGAGCCTTACCTTACATGGGTACCCTAGTTAGCGCCTTATTTGCATTTGGTGCCCATGCCGATGTTTCTCCTTTTTTTTTTGGGTGTGGGAGTCCGTTGTATAGTATTGCCATGACATTTAGCAAGAGCATCATACTCCTCTTGATCTTATGCTGGCCATGTTCCCCCCGGACTCCACTTGTATCAAGTTGTGAATGCATTTTCATGAGCTTTGCCTGTCTTATTGAGCTTTATGCCGGCACCCCTGACATTGCGTTTCAGCCTTATAGCCCGAGCTTGTCTCATGTCTAGCCATGCAGAGCCATTTCGTATATCCTTTGCAACTTGACTTACCCTTTTA